>NW_024121277.1:5957545-6165374 GCF_016745375.1 Pimephales promelas | reverse complement strand
TGTTGTCAGTGGACGAAGTGCAGACGTTTCTCTCATTGGTTGCCGTTTGAGGAGCGATAAACTATAACGGTCAGACTATAAACCCACTTTGAAGCGGTACTAACTGCCGAACCGAAACGTACTAAGCCGTACCAAATCGTACGCGCAGTGGAAAAGCGAAGCGAGCCGAACCGTGCCGCAAAGAACCGTACCGTACTGAGCCGTACCGAGTCGTACCGTGCAGTTGAAAAGCGAAGTGAGCCGAAGTGTGCCGGGCCGAACCGTACTCAGCTGTACCAAATCGTACCGTGT
This sequence comes from Pimephales promelas, assembly GCF_016745375.1. Next base: position 6,165,083 of record NW_024121277.1, on the reverse strand, counting down.
AGTGGAAAAGCGAAGCGAAGCGAGCCGAACTGTGCCGCGCTGAACCAAACTGAGCCGTACCGAGTCGTACCATGCAGTGGAAAAGCGAAGTGCGCTGAGTCGTACCGAGTCGTACCGCGCAGTTGAAAAGCGAAACGAGCCGAACTGTGCCGGGCCGAACCATACTGAGCTGTACCAAATCGTACCGTGCAGTGGAAAAGCGAAGCGAAGCAAACCGAACTGTGCCGGGCTGAACCAAACTGAGCCGTACCGAGTCGTACCGCGCAGTGAAAAAGCGAAGCAAGCCGAACTGTGCCGGGCTGAACCGAACCGTACTGAGCTGTACCAAATCGTCCCGCGCAGTGGAAAAGCGAAGCGAAACGAGCCGAACTGTGCCACGCTGAACCAAACTGAGCTGCACTGAGTCGCACCGCGCAGTTGAAAAGCGAAGCGAGCCGAACTGTGCCGGGCTGAACCGAACCGTACTGAGCTGTACCAAATCGTACCGCACACTGGAAAAGCAAAGCGAAGCGAGCCGAACTGTGCCGCGCTGAACCGTTCTGAGCCGTACCGAGTCGTACCATGCAGTGGAAAAGCGAAGCGCGCTGAACCGAACCGTACTGAGCCATACCAAATCGTACCGTGCAGTGGAAAAGCGAAGCGAAGTGAGCCGAACCGTGCCGCGCTGAACCAAACTGAGCCGTACCGAGTCGTACCATGCAGTGGAAAAGCGAAGCGCGCCAAACCGAACCGTACTGAGCCAAACCGAGTCGTACCACGCAGTGGAAAAGCGCCATTTGACTGGGATGTTTTTCATTTAAACTGAGAAATAAACAATAAATATAAAAATAGAAATTTGGGATACTAAAAAATATAATTTAGAAAAAAATTATAATATTAAGGATACTGCACTATAATTAAACAAGTAAGAGTTATTAAAATACTAAAACTTTCTGAAGTTCATGGACAGTTTTTGCACATATCGATTGCACATATTTGCAATTTTTATTTTATCGTGATGATAAAATAGTTTCAAATGAAAAAAAAGGATGAAAAAATGGTTAGTAAGAAAGCAAAACAGAAGCATTTTCACATTTGAAGCCCATTATGAAAGGCTCACACTGACACTTTGAATTCTTGATTAACAAAAAATAAATAAATGTGTGTGTGTGTGTATAAATCCTATAGTCAATTAAGTTAAACATTACTTGTAAATCAATTAATCATACTGTGCAAACAGAGAACTGAGATTTGATCATGTTAATATTATTAGCAAATAAGACTTGAATGAGTCATTCATTACAGAGATGAATGCACATGAAAAACCCTGGGGACTATGATAATCTAATAATAAAATTACACAACACTGAACTGAAGGATTTAATAACATCCAGCAACATCCAAAATCTCCTGCACAAATGAGAAACTTAATAAAAAAAAAAACACCTGAAAATAAATCAAATGATTCATGTAATATTAATGTGTTTTTTTACTAAACATTTATTAATGAGCAACAAAGATTCATGAAAAGAAATATACAGTATAAATTAATGAAGAAATCATTTAAATATATTATTTTATTGAAAACGTAGTATCTTTATGTACAGCCTCTCATACATATACTATGGACTTAAAGAATTTTCAGTGAATGGAAACTGTTCTCTCTCGATCTCTAAAAATAAAAGTACCAAATAACATAGCTAGTTCTCCTCCAGCTCGTAAAATACAACTAGTATTGCAGCCTGGAAGGTAAACATTAAATACACAATGGAGAATATCAATATTAATGATCTATACATTATTGCATCATCAGAGAGCTGCAGAGTGCAGTCTCGAGACAAATAAGAATATCACAGAGAGAGAGGAAAGGCCCACGCTTTTCCTATTACGCAAAAGAGAGTTTGAATCGTGATGAAAACAGGCTGACTCTACTTATATGAGGAAAAGAGGAACCCGAACACATGGAAAAGAGAAATGCTGTGTTTCCTGTCAGATGAAAGGATAAGGATAGAGTGGTGAACTGGTGATTGAGCTTATTGACTACACGATACAAGACAGCACACAGGCCAAAAACTGCATCACAGGCTCCCTGACAACATCAAGCCGTTGACTGAACACGTGAGATTTGGGGTTGTTTCTGACAGCGCCTCCAGGCGTGTGATTGTCCGGGGTTGGTTGAGTTGAAAAGGAAGACCATGATAATTCAAGTCTTTCAGGAAGCAGTTCAACACTTTAATTGAAGTGTTTTCAAATGCAAAAGTCCTCACTAAGACGGAATATCCTTCCTGGGTTTAGCGGACGGTTGAGGATAAAGTTTCAATAAACACACCATTGTTTCAAGATCTGAACGTATAGTGCGGCATGGTTCCAGAAACGTCTCAGTAAGGCGCAAATAGGATGGAGCCGCGCGTGTGTCGGATCGGTCCCGGAGCGGCGCGGAGAAAGGAGGCCTGAAGCGAGGCCGTCTGAAAGATGGAGGTGTTGGGACGAGGGTGGAGGGAGATGGACGGGACTGTGGTGGGGGCGAAGGGTGTGTGGAGGAAAGCCTGTGAAATGGGCTTCACCATGTCATTCTGCAGGGCGAGTTTGGCCTGGAAAGGAAAGGAAACAAATAAACGCTGAATCAATTTGGTGACGGAGAAAGAACAGTGTCTGCTTCAAAAAAGAAACGAGGACTGCACAGTTAATGGAAAGCACATTGATTATGTGGCCTACTGTGATGTAAATACATATATACTCTGGTCTGCATGCACCATGTACATCTGAGGTTTTATGAAATTGTTTTTAGACATAGAATGTAAAAATAGTCAACTATAAGCAGAAATTACAACCTCTTCCTTTAGTTCCCCATCTACAAATAATAATAATCATTTTATTACTAAGTACTATTAATATAATTGATAACTATTATAATACTCCATTTTATAATTGATATACTACTACTAATAATAATAATAATGCTAATTAAGTTGAATACTTTATGAATAATAAAATAACAAAAGAAGAGTTATTGAAGGTGTTATTATTATTATTTAACACTTTAAATATAATGATAAAAATATAATAATATTGTTGTTATAATTATCACTGATAATAATAATATAAAATATGTTTATACTTTACTGGTAATAATAATACTTTGTTATTTTAATACTTTATTTTTATTTTAATACTTTAAAAATTACTATTACTATGATTATTCATATATTGATGATGATGATGATGTTATAATAATAGTTTATAATAAAATTTAAAACTAAATAATAGTAATAATAATAATAATAATATTTACTAGTTTACTAAAAATGTTACTGGTAATAATAATAAATATTTTAATTATTTATTGGTAATAATAATAACAATATTTCTTTTTGTTTGTTTAATACTTTACAAATTATTATTACTATTATTATTCATTTATTGATGATGATGATATAATAATAGTTAATAATAAAGTTTAATACTAAATAATAGTAATAACAATAAAAATAATAATAAATACTTTACTAATAACAATATTGTTGTTATTGGTATAATTGTTAGTGGTAATAATAATACATATTTTAATTATTTATTGGTAATAACAATAACAATATTTCTTTTTGTTAGTTTAATACTTTTCAAATTATTATAATTCCTATTATAATTATTATTATTTAATAATACTTTATTGATGATATAATATGAATAATAATAATTATTATTAAATTTAATACTTTATGTATAATATTATATTAGTAATAACAACAATTATAATGACGATAATAATATTTTTTTAATACTTAAAAATAATAATATTGTTGTTATAATTACTACTACTACTAATAATAATAATAATTTAAAATATTTTATGCTTTACTGGAAATAATAATAAAACACAAAATAATAAAAATGTTAGTATTACTACTCTTTTTGTTGTTGTTATTAGTAATAATTAAAATGTTACAGTTCTTTTCTAATGCAAGTCTATAGATTGGATAATTTACAGAAATTGTCCTAAAATATTGTTAAAAAAAAACAATTAATTAATTCTTATGTGACATTCTGTAAAGCTAGTCTGAGCTAGCAACAGTAACCAAGGGAGGTGGAGCTTAGCGAAGGGCCAACTGTACTACAAATAGCATATTTTGCATATAATTTGAAGATGCGAGCATTAAGCCCCTCTGATACATTAGCATCCCAGAGTAGGTATTTGTCAGCCTGGAAAGTGTGGAACAACTCCTCAGAGCACTGACACTTGAGCTGCGAGAAACACTTGATGAAAGCGCTTGATTATGAAGAGTATAAATAATGCATTACTGCCAGAGAGCCGGAGCTGCGCTGCTGCTTGTTGTACGGGCTGTATTTTGGTTTGGTGGGTTTCCCAGCCACTCTGTCCTTATGCCGCCTGCTGGAAATATGCTGTGAAGAAAACAGACATTTGTGACCAAACTTAACACTGAACTGAACCATCAAAAACAGCATAATAGGAAGTACAACTTCATTTTACCCGCATGCAAATTTGGTAAGATCAAGCCACAGAATCACATTACTATTTATAGTGCTTTCATTATTCATCACTGCACACGTTATGTTTTGTTGTAAACTGCATAAGTAATGTGATCATGCCGAATGCAGCCAAAGACACATGCTAACAAGAACACATGAAACTGAACCGAATACCTGTTTAAGCTGGATTTCTGAGTTGACGTGGACATCACAGATTTCACAATGAAACGTCTTGTTCTGTAAGCCCGAGCCTTTGTTAAGTTGTGTGGCCTGAACTTTGAGTTTGGACCCGGGTCTGGGGTACGCTTTAATGGGGCCAGCTCCATTTCGTGCCTCCAGCATGGTTTTATGCTTTGAGCCTGGGGAAACAGACAAAGTAGAATGTTTTATTCAGTGCAGCTGTAAGGCTTTCGGCTGCATTGATCTAACGTTGCACAATTTCTAACAATGAATATTTCAATGAAGTCAGATGAGAAATTGACTTAACTTATGCTTATTTTTATGGCCTACAGTTGTGGAATATACGAGTACACAGTGATTTTGTTTAAGGTATGTGTATTTTAAGTTTCCTAAATTTCCTTCACTACTCATTTTGTGATACGCCCCTGTCTCACGACTTGCGAGTATTAAAGAAGTAGTTCACTTTAAAAAAAAAAAATTGCTGATAATTTATTTTCTTCAGTCGAAAAGAAATTAAGGTTTTTGATGAAAACATTCCAGGATTTTTCTCCATATAATGGACTTCAATGGGAACCAAACGGTTCAAGGTCCAACAGACAGTTTCAGTGCTAAAAATGAACTGAACGAATTCATAAAATTCATCAAAATGAACAAATCTTTTTCCGAGTCATTTGGTTCATTCAACGAACAAAATGAACGAATTGGCTCGGAAAAAGATTTGTTAATTTTGATGAACGAGTTCGAACAGGAAAGTCACGTACGCGCGTCACAGAACAGAGCAAGGCATGCGTTTGAGCTTATAAAACTTTGTTATTTTTTTTTTTTAAATGAGCGATCGTTTCTCTTGATAAGACCCTTATTCATCGTCTGGAATCGTTTAAAGCCCTTTCAACAGTTTGCAGTTTGCACTAAAACTGTCTTTTATACCTTGAACCGTTTGGTTCCCATTGAAGTCCATTATATGGAGAAAATCCTGGAATGTTTTCATCAAAAACCTTAATTTCTTTTCGACTGAAGAAAGAAAGACATGGCCATATTGGATGACATAGGGGTGAGTAAATTATCAGCAAAAGTTTTTTCTTAAAAGTGAACTGCTCCTTTAAGTGAATCAATTCAAAATTTGGGATTTTAGATAGAAAACATCTAAAACTTCTTCCAACTTCTCTGGAGCATGGTCAGCTTCGAGGGGCCTGTGACTGCAAGATGCTCATTTTTCCTCCAGAGATTGCAATCACCACACTTATGCCTTGAAGAAGAACTCGCTGTACCCTGGGAGGACTCAGTGGACGAGGCATATGAGCGAAAACAACTACGCTATGCTGAGCTAGATGCTGAAGCACAAGATCACGCATGGAAAACTGAAGTCCGTTCAGTGCAGGGGGTTTGTGGTAGTGTCCACCACCAGACAGCTTGGAGACCTGGGAATCAGAGGCCAGAGCCTGCGCCAGCCCATCAAAGCAGTGTCTGAGGCAGCTGAGAGAAACAGCCAGTGGCTGTGGATAAAGAGACAAGACTCTTGCTGGGCTCCAGCTAGATTGAGTGATTGGGGGGATACACTGCAGGGATCACCCCTGTAGAGCCTTCCTCAGCCGAGGATGTCTAGTTATAATGGTTGAAACATAATGGTCGAAACATCCAATGAAAATTGAGGTGCACTACTGACGATGCATCCCTCGGATTTTATTATGCATTAACTTAATCAAAAGTTCCAGTAAAAACTTTTATATAACGTTACGAAAGACTTCTATTTCAAAAAAATGCTGTTCTTTTAACCTTCTATTACAGCCCATTCTCACCCCCAAGGCGTCACTTAACTGACGCCTTGGGAAGCATTTGGACATGCTTCAATATCTGACGCTTTAGGCGGCCTTTAGCGTCAGTTAGATGACGCCCTAGGATCGCGTGTACCCTACCCCCACCCCACACCTAAACCTAACCGCGTCCTCTAACTGACGCTTTCCTTTAGCGTCAGTTAGATGACGCCGTAGGATCGCATCATGTAAGTGACGCTAAAGGGCGCCTAAAACGTCAAATATTGAAGCATGGTCAAAGGTGACGCCTTGGGGTCAGTGGCGCCTCCAGAAATTTTTCGTAGGGGTGGCCAGATGGGGCCAGTTAAAATCTTGGGGTGGCACACCAAAACTACAGTATAAACCATAATTTCAGAATTGTTTTCTACTGTTGTAATAAACCAGCCTGTAGAAAACTATCAGAAAGACTTAAGGAAACTCCTACTGATATACTTTGGTTTATTGTGTAATATTTAATGTTACTAATGATATTAGTAGGGCCCAACTAATATATATTACATTGTATAATGATATATATTATATGATATATAAGGGTCCTTGCCCCACAGCAAATTTCCAGATACTTACATAATTGTGATGAATTTAATCATTTTTAAGTTATTAGTTTGCAGTGTAAGATTACAGTTAACACATTTAAATATTACATAAATGTATTATGAATTTTTAATACACTTAATGAGTGTATACATCAGCAGCAAAAAGTAATTCTTGAAAAAATCTGCACAGTAATTTTATAAAATCTAAATATGTTAATAAAACAAATTACTATTAGTTCTCTTTTAAAATTCAATCAGGCAATCATGTCACAATTTTATATTTATATATTAATGTCAAGAATTCAGAAGTGCATAGCCTAAACTACAAATAAATTATATACAATTAAATTATGCTTATTTAAAATGTATTGAGCAGGCTAGGTATAACAAAATATATTGGCTTTTAATAATATTTCAGTGCGCAAACCCATGATTACATGAAAAACAGAGAGCACACAGCGTGTATGCGCATCGCGGGTGCAGAATGATGTGCTCAAAGCAACATGGAGTCACAGTGTGCAGCAGCACTGCGCTTCAGAAGTGTGCATTTAAAAGCTCATGTCACAAATCGAAGAAATGTTGAGCGCACAAATCCAAGTGCGATTTGTTCCTTTGTTTCACAGTTATTGTGCGTTTGATGCCGATTCATAATCCTTGTGATATGTATGTGTGATCTAACAGAACATGGTAGTGAGTCGTTTAAAAACAGCAACAAACTCCAAGAAAATAAAGTAATTTTATGCGAATATACAGACTTTTATCTACAGATCATGCATTTATAATGTCAATATATCATATTGGAGAGAGAGTTTACCGTGCATCCAAGAGGCGCGCGTGCTGTTTGAATATGAATGGAGAATGATGACAGCCGCAGAGGAGGGAAAACGAGTTTATACTTTAATGATGTAAATATACTTCTGTTCTGTCCCTCACATTAAGCTATGGAATGACTTCAGATGACTTTGTCACCCAAACTGACGTAAAAAAAAGCGGGAGGTGCCGAAAAGCGCGCTGTTTGCATCCCTGCCTGTCCGAACGTGGCAAAAACGCACCTAAAAGCTGCTATAACAGTATACCATTTGGCACTTAAAAAGCACGTCACGACACATAATTCCCCGTCTTCTTTTACTTAAGAATATTTTTGACTTATTTATAAAATGCATAACTGATGCAACAAAAATTAATACTGGCCATTGGGGTGGCCAATGGGGTGGCCAGGAGTCGGCCAGGGGTGGCCATGGCCACCCCTGGCCACCCCCTGGTGGCGCCATTGCTTGGGGTGAGAATGCGTTGTCTATTAATCAAAGAATCCTGAAAAAAAAAAACATCAGTTTCCAAAAGTTTTTAACTGATAATAATACAAAAGAGCAGCAAAGCTGCATATTAGAATGATTTCTGAAGGATCATGTGACACTGAATATACACAAACTTAATATATATATATATATATATATATATATATATTAAGTTTGTGTATATTCAGTGTCACATTCAGTGTATATATATATATATATATATACACAAACTTTTAAACAGTTGTGTATATACTGAATATTGTCAAAAGGCTGAAAAATATCAAGATATTTTGTAGCTTTATCACCCGCCCAACTCTGAACACATTCTTCTATAGTGTGTCTGGATAATGTTTTCTAAGCATTAAAAAAAGCTATTTCTTGCAGATAAAATGTATTATAGCTGAGCATAACTAGAAAAAAACTTAATTGAATACATGTCCATGTCTTTTTAATATTTGATTAGTCTCACTGACTTTTCCAGTCTTTTTAAAATTCTGCAATATGTTCAGGATCTCCTTGACAGTGGGAAACCCGTCCACATTTCCCTGTTCTTCATACATTATCAATGATGAGCCTCACATCGCTACACTGGTTCTGATTGATGTTTTAACTGCAAGTACATTTCCACACTCCCAAGCCTCAGAGGGTCACTTCATGACACATTTCATTTCTGATAAAGAAGAAGGTATAATGGTGAGGGAGCGGTGGGAAAGAGTGTGATGCGGAGGCAGATGTTGGCCACACCTGTGTTGTGTGCCTCCAGCTGTGAGAGGGAGTTGACAGCCACTTTACACAGCGAACAGTAGAGGAGCTTCTTGGCTTTCTCGTCCTCGGACTCCACGCTGGGCTCTGACGGGGCCGTTGGCACCGCCGCTGGTTTGGAGGGGTTCTTCAGGGCTGCCGCGTGCCCTGTCGGCTCGGTGGGTGGGCTGGCATGCGCGGGTGCCGTCTTGCACGGGCTGGGCACTAATGCCACCGCGGGCGCAGCGGGAGCTGGCACAAAGGCTTGCGGGGGGGCAGGGACTTTGTGCGCAGCCGACGGCTCTGCACTTTTCTCTGGACAGAGACAGAGAGAGAGAAAGAAAAAAGAAAAGAGCAAATCTGACAGTTAGTGGTGAAGGGCTCAGCATGTTGTTTTATGCGCTGCCACATTTTCAACACCTTTCTGTCTGTTTTTTCCACTATTTTGTGTGTTAGGGTTTGATATATAAGGTCTTCACTGCAAGAAAACAATCTAGATTCTCTGTCACATGAGTTGCAACCAGTGCTGAAGAGATTACTTACACAAATTGTAGTCCGTTACCGATTACAAATACAAGTACAATACATACTTTAGGTAATGCATTATGACCATTTTTATTACTTTTGACCTAATATATACATTTAAATAGGAGTATTTATCATCATATTCATAACAGAAGATATATATATATAAAAATACTAATAAATTATATATATATATATATATATATATATATATATATATAATAAATATCCTAAATAAAAAAATGCATACAAAATATAATATAGAAAATTATAAAGAAATAAAATATATTCCATTTTTTAACAACATCATGAAGGACCTCAAAGTGGGGTTTGTGAAGGAACTGCTGGGGATTTGTGACAATACTAATAATTAATATCATAACAATGAATTAAATATTAAAATCAAAATAAAATGCATGCAATAATGTGACCAACATTAGGGAATCAATAAATTATTAATAATTTACTGGCATTGTGTGAATAATATGAAATTATATCATCAAAAAAAAAAGTAAATGTGTTGTGATTATGAGTATTATTAAAGTGAAATACAGTATCAAATCACTGCAGACTACAGTAAGGGCTTGAAAATTAATCTTTGCACCACAGAAATAAATTATATTACGTAGTAGCCTATATTAAAATTGAAAACCATTATTTTAAATTGTAATAATTTCAAGTCATAATATTACATTTTATTCTGTATTTTTATCAAATAAATGTAGGATTGATAAGAGACTTCTTTTAAAAACATAAAAAATAGTAATGTTTCCAAATTTTTGACCGGTACTGTTTATCCAATTACAAGTACGCCATCTTTTGGAATCAAATGACGTAATCCACAAAACATATATAACCAGTTACTCATCAGCACTGGACAGGGTCAGGCTGCCTTCTAACACCAGTGACTGCTCGGGTCCCGCGTGCTGTAATGTGAAAGGACGTGACCCCTGGATCGCCCACCACCCATACGCCCTTGTCATAGTGTCACATGCCACGGGAGGCCCTAGAAGTACTTGATGTCGGATGCCTATACTCTCCACCCACTCTCTAACAGGCTTCTGAGGGAATATTCCGCTGGTTTATATGAATGTCACTTTCTTGCTTTTTTTTTTTCTCTCCCCGAGGACTCAAAGCAGCCAACACAGTCGAATGTTCCCCTATACAGTGACATTACACCCACTGACACTAACCTGAACCTCTAGGCTGGATCTGCTGCTCTTTTGCATTTTTCTCTCTCCCAGTTTCAGTTTATAAATCAAATCTTCCAAAGCGTGGTAGGTGGAGACATATGCCTCTTTGTTCTTGTTCTCACTATTTTTTATTTTTTTTGCGGTGAGTCATAAAAAACGTATTGTAACCGAATAAGACGACAGATCAGAGATAAAGTACAACTATTTGGAAAACTTTTCAAAACCAAGAGAAATCATAGACTCTGTAGCAAATCAAAGTAACCTGCCTCACTGTCTCTACATAGGCAGCAGTTCAGTTTAAAAATGCCCAATATAGGCAGTAAATAATCTAACGCACACATAGTTGCTGCTTATAGTTTAATAAGCATAAAAACATGCAGCACACACTAATATTAGGTCATTTTTAATTAGATTAAACTTTTATAATCAAAGTTTTTGGTTTCGGATGATTTATACGAACAGCAGTAAGTGGTGTCAAGGAAATGGATTTGATTCCCATGGAATTCATTAATTAATAAAAATGTGTTGGACATACCTCTATATAAAATGCATATGTGTAAATAAATATTTATCTGGCTTCTTTCAGATGTAGTGCATTATGAGATTGCCTACTTTCTACAAAGCAGCATTTATTTACAGTAAAAAAACAGGGTAAATCAGTAATATTGTGAAATATTATTACAATTTAAAAGTAACTGTTTTCTATTTTAATATGATAATTTATTATGCAATTCATTTCTATGATGTCAAAGCTGAATTTTCAGAATCATTACTCCAGTCTTTAGTGTCACATGATTCATAAATCATTCTAATATTCTGATTTGGTGTTCAAGAAACATTTCTTATTATTCAGTTGAAAATAGCTGCTTAATTTCTTTGTGGAAAATCTGATAGATTTGTTTACTAGATGAATAGAAAGTTCAAAAGAACAGCAATTATTTGAAACAGAAATCTTTGTAACAACCCTTTACTGGCACTTTTGATTAGGGTTGGGTATCGTTTGAATTTGAACGATTCTGATTCCGATTCCGATTCCTTGTTTCGATTCCGGTTCCCAACGATTCTCGATTCTGATTCTTTTAAGAGCCAGGGTCAAAAAAGTTTAGCTAACCTTGCTAACCAATGGCCTTTCTGAAGGAAATAATCCTTTCTGAAGGAAATACTCCTTTTGTCACAAACACACACTTTGGGACCGCCGACGTAAGCTAGTCATGTTCGACTCGCGCGGTCATGCCAACACTTCCGGTAGACGCTTCTTCGTTGGTGTTGTTCAGCGGTTTCTTCTTCCGCTCGGCGGACTGTGAATATCGAAACTAGGAATCGAAATTTTAACTTTTGAACGATTCCGGAAAAAACGAAAAGTTAGTCATGGTTCCAATCGATACTCGATTCTCGATACCCAACCCTACTTTTGATACCTTTAAAGTAATCCTGGTGAAAATTAAAAGTATTATTTTCTTTAAAAAAATGTATAAATTTGAATGGTATAAAACAATTCAAACTTAGAATTTGGCTAAAAGAAGCAATCCACCCTTAGTTTGAAACAAAACGCCTATGTAGGCAGCTCCCTAGGTTTTAGAACAAAGCCACAATGAAAACAACTGGTGCTTGTATGGCGCAATGTTGAAATGACCTTGCTATATCCTTTCTGAAAAATTCTAGATCTTAAAAAAAAAAACCCAAACAAACAGAGCAATTACCGTGCACAGACATCCCAGAATAATCCAACACATGGAGCTCTGAAAAATTACATAAAGCAAGCTATTACGTAAAGCACTGGCGCTAGCAATTTTAATGATTTAGTGCTTGAAGTTTTCCCATGTAAACTAAAACTGACTGAATCGTGTTTTTCCAGGGTTTGGGGAGAGACGGAAACAGCGTCCCCCTCCCGACCCTCAGTCCGAGATCAACACCGCACCAATACGACGGGCATGACAGTGAGGACCCATAAGCCATCTGTGAATCAGGCTGACATTCATTTGGCCTGATTTGTGCAAAGACACTGCATATCAATGAGGAACACCACGGCCTAATATACGACACGAACCCAAATCTGTCTCAGAGACTGAAGCTAGAGAGCCAGCGAATTCGGAAAGTATGCTCCGGCTCGGATTTGCACCCCGTAGGGCATGTGTCTTGGTACATCCCGGTCTTAATTCTTAATCAGACACAAGGGCCTGGAATCGAGTGGGTCACAGCGTGAAGCAAAGATCAGATGATTATGTTCTTTGAAATGTAACACAAATCTAATTCAGTCGAATCAAAGGCCAGAGAGGATGGAAAAAAAAGCCGAAAATAACAGCATCCCAGCACGCATCCCACCGCCAGTTCCAATTACGTGAGCGCTTTACATAATTAAACATTTAAACGCGACACAAAAAGATCATGCGCAGGAAACTCAATATGCAGGTGATGATTTAAGAAGCAAACAGAGCTGCAGGAAAAGTGTTCTGTCGTTAGCATGATAAAGCATGTGGCTTATTACTGCCACAGCAGGGCGAGAACTGCTGTAGATGCTTTTATGAGGAGCTACAGTGCACACAAACACAAGCACATGGAGTGTGTAAACAACACGGGGTTAGAGCGGCGGGAAGAAAACATGGAGTTAAACTAAACGCACATGGAGAGGAGAAAGAGGATGGGACAAGTGATGTGGAGCAAGAACAAAAGGAGCTATTAACCTGGTTGGTCAGAGCAGCTGGCAGTGACTGCAGTGCAGGAGGAAGTGGTGGTGGTGGTGGTGTTGGTGGTGATTGTCTTAGCGCCGCTGTCCTGGGCGGCTGCACTTTTCTGCTTATTTTTCGTGGACTCCTGTGCTTTGAGCTTCTTGGCATGTTTACTGCCTTTGTAGTGCGCCTCGGCTTGGCTCTACAAAGGAGAACAAATGAATCATCCAATCAGGCTCATTTCTAACATCTAGCATCTACCATCATGGACAGCAATCACACACACACACATTTCAGACATGCTTTCAATAGCAGGCACTGTTCAAATCAAGGTAAGGAGGAGATTTGGGTGAGCCCATTTTCCAGAGCCTAAGAAAAAGAGACGGACATGCCGGCCGGGTTTAGAGGGGATTGATTCTCAATGAAAAAAAAAAAAAAACGAAATGGACATCGATAGCTGGCAATCATTGAGGTTGCTAATGGAGCGTTTACTCGTATCTTTAGTTGTTCAACTTTCAAGTGGAGATTTAAAGGGAAAATGACTACTTCACGGTTCACACTTAAATAGAATGAGAGGGAGCGAGAGAGAAACAGCTTATGATGGATTCGGATACATTTGAATATCTGACTGGTAAGAATTAGGGGCTTAATTTCTCATTTTTATGACATTAAAAGTGACAAAGTCCCAAAAGACCTGCAGATGGATTTTCTCTCCAAATGCTGATACTCTGTCACATTCACTAACTGCACGTTTAAGGGATTTCTGACAGTGCGGGCAGACAGATTTTTCCTGCAGATTATTCAAAGAGAAATCCTGCAAATTCTAGTTTTCGAGGTGTTGAAACAAGCATTTTAGGTAAGGGCCATTCGCACTGATTGTGCTGCTAATCTTTTTTTTTATCTTGTAATTTTATTACATTTACAATTGCGTTATTATTAAAAATTATATTTAACAATAAAATTATAATATTAACATATATATATATATATATATATATCACTGTAAAAAAATATTGTTGGTTTAACTTAAAAAAATGTAGTAACCTAGTAGCCTTAAAATTTTAAGTTCATTGAAATGAAAAAATTGAGTTAATACAATGAAGGAGATTGAATTAATCATCAGAAACTCAAAATTTTATGTTATCTGAACTACATGAATTGTTTAAGTTGATTTGACAGAAGAAAAAATGTTGTGATTACAAATCATAAAATATATATATATATATATATATATATATTTTTTACAATGAATCACTCTCAGTGTGAACCTTCACCAAACCTGTATTTGGGGGGCTTGGGTATAGGCCGAGTTTTATAAGTTCAGTGATTGCAGAACAGTATTGGATGTGCCTCTATTGAAAGAAACATATTAACTGTACTAGTTAATACATATATACAATTGATCAAAACAAACACACGGACAGACAGACAAAAGAATATCTATTACAAAGCATGCGGCTAACATCATGTAGTAAAGGTGCTGGTATTAAAGAGGGGTCAAAGTTATTTTGTTTCTTTTTTCTGTCATAAAGACAAAATGGCTGCCGTTCACTTGTGATCTTGTGAATAATGTGTGTTGAACCATCTGAGTCAGAGCTAAAAAAACATTAAATATGATAGGAGAGAAGAAAGACAGAGACAGACCAGGCGAAAATGAGGTGCGCAACATCCATCGCACCAACAGCACAGATTGCTTGTTCAAGTGACAGGCATGAGAGTCACAATGACACACAGGACGCTGCTGCAGACAGTGACAGGAGAGAATGATGTGACGACCTGGGGCGTTTTGTCTTCTCTGCACTGTGCAAATGTTAGCAGCGCTTGTGACCTGGATTAAGTGCACTTGACATTTATAAATTGACTTTCTCCCAAGCTAAATGTGAGCCCATTTCAATATTTACAAAAACATTCACAACCGGACCATAATTTCAGTCTTTATGACATCAAGTGTCTTCCAGCTTAGCTCTAGCAATCACAGGGCCTCATTCGTGGAACACCATCAGCAGAAATTTCTCTGTAAATACTTTTAAACATAGAACGGTTTTGTGAACATTAAAGGTATAGTTCACCCAGAAATTAACATTTTTTTTTTCCATAATTTACTCACCCTCATGTTGTTCCAAACCTGTACGCACATTTCTTTCTTCTGCAAAACACAAAAGAGGATATTTTGAAGAATGTTGGGGTCCAAACAACATTGGACTCAATTGACTGTAACTGTATGGGGGAGAAAAACACTGAGGCATTTTTTTTTTCTCAAATCTTTTGTGTTCCACAGAAGAAAATCACCAATAAATGTAAATTTCCAGATTTTAAAAGCACAGTAGCTAAACAATATCTTAACATCCATGTCAATCATAAGTGTAAAGTATATGTGGCACTGTTTATTTAGTTATCTCTTCACTCCCCATGATGAATTGAGAAAATGAATCTGGAATTGCAATTTTGAAATTAGATCCATTGATTAAAACAAATCTGGAAAATTCTGGAATCAAACGGCCCTTCGATTTAGTCTACCATTCAAAAGTGGGATCTGTAAGATTTTTTGAAGTCTCTTATGCTCACCAAAGCTGTATCAAATATACACTAAAATATTTTGAAATATAATTATTTTAATATTTGAATATAAAAATATAAATAATTTTTAAATATAATGTATTCCTGTGGTCAAAGCTGAAATTAACATCATTATTCCAGTCTCCAGTGTCACATGATCCTTCACAAATCATTCTAATATGCTGATTTGATGCTCATGAAACTTGTTGTGTTGCTTCATAATTTTTACATTTAGAAAATACAAATCCATCCTTGCTAAATTAAAGTATTCATTTCTTTTAAAAAAAATCTTAATGACCCCAAACTTTTGAAAAGTAACATACACAGATTATCAAAATCAACCATCAATGCAGGAATGGTTTGCAAAACGATTTAATATACAAATTCATTCTGCGTGTCTTGAACGAATAGTCACAATGCTGCAATTTATTTGTGAATATACTTTCACAAACATTTTCACTGTGTATCAAGAACGAGGCTCATTGAGCGTGTATGACATTCTTCAGTGAACAGTCAGGCACATACACACTTTATTAATAGCTATGTTGCAAAAAAAGTCTTTGCAACAAGAGCAGGACACGATCGAGCAAACATAAAAAGGCTTGCATTGGCAATAAGCACCAGTAAGCCT
The DNA here is from genome assembly GCF_016745375.1 of Pimephales promelas. Next base: position 6,148,482 of record NW_024121277.1, on the reverse strand, counting down.
TTCTGCTGATATTTGCAAATACGAGCTGCCAGCAATATCAGTGCATTACCCTACAGCTGTCTCTGTATCCTCCCGTTCAGCGCTCATGTACTGTACAAGAAACCTGTCAAACACATACACACCTACACATTGTAACAGCTTGATGTATGAAAGTACACAGTTTATCTTTTAGGGAGTCTATTCTCTCATGCATACAGGCTTTGGCTGATGTAATACACATACCAGCCTCAGATGGGGCATCACTGTCAGAAATGGATTTGATTTCCTATTTCTCCTATTTTTTTGTTATCCTCTGATCCCACTACAATGTGTCTTATAAAAGTGGTTTGCACATGTTTCTTCTATGTTAAAAGTCCTAGTGGCAGAATGCAACTGAAATGCCTATAAGTGAGCCATCATCTGCAATACTTTAAACATAGCTCCTTTTTTAGCAGGACTACCTGCTTTTCCAAACAACATGCAGATGGGTGGAGGGTTCTGAAAACCTGTTTGGAAACAGTAGTTATGTCATATTCTTGGTTTGGCAACGAAATGACACACTCCACCTTTAAACGCATGTGTGCTAGCATAGTGGTGCAAAATTTAGTCTAACAAAGACAATCTCAAATGATTTAGTCAATTATGCAATACAAGCATTGTTAGTTGTTTTTCTGAGGCCACAGGTCCCTGCAACATCTGCTCACAAACTTCCTCAATGCATGAAGTCATACAGCAATTATTACCTACTCTATTCCCTCACCCCTCACTTGTTCAGCCTTTTAAATATTTTTTAAGCACAATAACAGCCTCAATTTGATGAAAAATGCAAGCCAAACGTTAAGGCCTGATTATTAGACAATTTCCAGACTCCAGTTTTTTTTTTCTCCCTTTTTTTTTTATCTCAGAGCACAGATAAAAGTGTTTTTGTCCAGCTTATAATAAATCTTTTTTTTTTTTTTTTTTTTTTTTTACATTTCCACCTACTCAAAGCTCAAGACATCAGAAGATTCCTTACATGTGTGAACTCCAGATTAATCTTTTGGCAGAACACACCCTGATCTGAACTCCCTCTGGTAATCCATCTTCCAAATATAATAGTACTATATAACAGAACATCAATCCTCATAATTAGTCCCAGCTATAAAACATTAAAATATGAATGTATTTGTTCAAATATTTTTGTTTGTTTCTTATAACTCTTTCTCAGCCAGTGTTTTTAAAAAAAGTTGCCAGCCACCATCAAAGTTCTGGCCCCCATTATATTTTGTGTTATGAATATCGGAACATGCCATTTTTAAACAAAGGTCTGCTTTTAAACAGCAATATATATATATATATATATATATATATATATATATATATATATTGCTATATATATATATTGCTATATATATATAAATATATATATATATATATATATATATATATATATATAGAGCTCAGTCTTATAGCAGGTGGGTCAACATTTCATTCTGTAACATTAGGCAGTTTTGATTTATGTGCTGTTTAATGTTAATAATTGCATTATTTTTCATATGCATATGATTATTAAAACCCCGAAAATTCCATCAATAGTGGGGGAGCAATTTCTCCCAAATGACAGAAATGTTCGTCAATGGCGGGGAAAGCGTTAAAGAGCTTACAACTAAATTTAACATCATTAATTTTGCTGTGATGCTGTGGATTCAATAACAACACCTGTGAAGAGATGATGCCAACCGCTGCGAGGACTTCAGATGACACCAAATCTCAATCAACACACACAACTGCCAGATTTTCAGATCATATGATCATACGATCTTGTAATAATTATTATTTTTTTCAGCCTAAATGAATACATGAGGTCGGATTTGTATTATCTTTGAACTGTACATTTCTGAAATATGGACATTACATGGACACAGTCACCATGTACACAGTCATGTATTGTGAAAAGCGCTATACAAATAAATAAATAAATAAAAGTTAATAAATAGATTATTCAGTATAACAGTATTAAATTGACCAGATTCTGACCCACACAAAGTTCACAAGAACTGCTGCAGATCTCAAAGTAGTGAAGGAACCCATTTCCAGATCTCCTCACATGTACTGTAAGGCCCATATACACCAGGTATTAAGATCTGTCTCAGTGATCCGATCAGTCATCCCAAAAATATCACTGCGTAAACCTTTTAGTATGGTTTAAATTGAGGTTTTGAAAGTGGAAAAACCCTAAAATATGGCAGCCAATCTGATGCCCTTTGACTCAATATGAGTAATTATGCTGAATTTGTAGCATAATTACTCCAGTCTTCATTGTCACTGATCCCTCAGAAATCATTCTAATACACTGATTTGCTGCTCAAAAGAAACATTCCCCATTATTATCAATGTTAAAAACAGTCGTGCTGCTAAATATTTTTCCATCACTTTTTGATAATTGTTCACCATCTTAATACCAGGTGTAAATGTTGACAAAGTTGTGTTGAAATTTGAAACCAAGCTCTCCTTACGCCGCTGGGTAACTTTAGTCAAGCAACGACACGACATTTCAACAGAGACACGTGTTGCGGGGGTGTGGCGGCTGTAATGACACAGCATGTATACGCGGCCATAAAGCTTTAATGAGATATGCTGGTTATCTGCCATATTGGCTTGTTCTCACATAAGGGCTGTTGGTCTCTGGAGGGAAGCCTCCACTTCACCTAATGTCACATCACAGCAGGACACACACCTTTAGATCAGGTAACTTCAAATGAAATTGCCGTGGCTTCTCTGTTACACTGAGCGCAAATGGAGATAAAACAGCTCATTTACAGAAGATAAGGGAAACCTAAGAGCGCACTCCAGCCATTATTCTCATTTCTTTAATGCAGTCTTCAAAAGAACAACCCACGGCTGATTCACCTTCAAAACAAACCCCTTACAAAGGAAAAAAAAAAAAAATCAGACAATGTAATAACTGACAAAAGACAAAGCCGATGGGGGGAAGAGTTAAGGTATAAACAGTTTATATGTATTAGCCAGTGCAGTAAAAAGCTTAAAAACTCAGCTGCGATTTTCCCACAATCGCAGAGTTTATTCAGGCCACATCTGCAAAAATTTATTTTAACAGCTAAACCGAGGGCCAAGATTTCTGAGACAAAATATAAAATAAAAAACCCATATCAAACCAAAAACAGTTTATAGAACTGTCAGCTGCCTGTAGGCCTCGCCTGAAGTGTAATTACGGCATTAAAAAAGTTGCATTCTACAGAAAATGGAGCATGTTTAGTTTGTGGAAAGAACATAAAATATAATTCAGAACACATTAATGGTAAGGTCATTTATATGAGGCATTTCAGAGGCTGGAGTTTAACTATTAAGTCGCAAGGGGTCAGTAAATTGCGTGATGGATTTGAATGGTTAAAAAGCGTAATTATACGCCTGGCAAAGTTTCATAATGGACATAAATGCCATTTAAGGTTTGGCTTTTACACACATTGATCTGAGCCATTAATTAGAGCTAATCTATAGTGATTCAGGGAACTTGTACTGCGTGTGATCGGTGTGTCCATTTGTACACATTACCCTAACAGCATTGGTGACGCTCAACAGGCAAATCAAACGCTCAGTGTGACAGCAGTTACACGACGTCCTGTTCAAAAATATCTTATGCTCACCAGGACTGCATAAAAAAATACAGCAGAAACAGTGAAATTGTGTAACATTATAACAATTTAAAAGACGTTTTATATTCAAATATATTTAAAAACTGTAAAAAAAAAATATTTTCATGATTTGTAATAACAACATTTTTTCATTTGTCAAATCAACTTAAATCATTGATGTAGTTCAGATAACATAATATTTTGAGTTTCTGATGGTTAAATCAATCTCACTCATTGTATTAACTCAATTTTTCCATTTCAATGAACTTCAAATTTTAAGGAAACCAGGTTACTTCATTTTTTTAAGCTAAACCAACAATATTTTTTTACAGTGTGATAGCAAAGCTGGCGGTCATGTGGATTCTTAGTGAAAACGGTAATGCATTTTAATTTCAGGATTTTTTTAATGAATAGAAACTTTAAAAGAAAAGCATTTATGCGAAATTTTGTGTACAAATGTAGATAAATGTGTAAAATGTGTTTTCTTTTTTTTTTTTTTTAAAGATAACAAACCACAGCAAACACTTGGAATTCCCTAACAATATAGCAATGGTTTGGAAACCACCTAAAAGTTTTGCCCAAGCAAGCACACTAATTCAATTTATTCATAACATTCATTTATAACAAGTAAAAATATATGCAGAAATATTAGAATTATCAGAAACGTACAACTAAATATAAAGACATACTAATATTCAAGAAAACATGTAGAGAATTACATACACATGCACTCACTGTGAATATCTGGCACATTTTTTTTTAAAACCACTGATCCGAACAAATCTGAATATCATTATTATTTTATCATTTGAATATTTTACAGTACAAGAAGAGAGGTATATCACACCCTATTTATCTCATCTGTTCATGTTTCAGAAAACGCTCATAAGATACTTCACAGTGAGACTAATTATGGAAAGAAACGCACTCGGTGGAACTGCTTCCCTCGAAACTCGAGCTTGGCCGAGGATGTGTTCAACCTTTAGTTGCACAATGATTTTTTCCCCTCTGGCAACAGGATTGGATGACACGGTAAGTCCAGAGCGTGCGCTAAAGTATGAGATTAAATTACATCGCAGGACTGTGGCAAAACGAAGAGGCGTTTATTTAAAGCTTTAATAAAGTCGAGGATAAATTTGGTGGCTTCCGAGATCAACACACAAACTGCCAAACCAATACGAGACATTTCGCCTGTGTATAATGTGTGCAGATCTCTATTCTCCTGGAACATGAAATACTAACAGCACAGCGCTTGACAAACAAGGCATCTTCAGGCCTGGGGAGAGCGAAGGTAAACAGAGGACATGGGCTGATTCCTTCTGACACGCAAACCAGAGCATCACTTCCACTTAAGCAAGATCTGCTCAGGACTGGGCCTGCAGATGAGCATCTCCAGGGAGCACAGAGAGACAGCTCTATCGGTGGAGATCACAACGTGGCAACACATGCACCCCGAATTAGCATCAAAGAGCTTGGCAGTCTGGGGAACATCCGTTGACACTTCTGCTCGCCCCATGCTAGCTCAGATACGCCGCTTAATCTTAAAAGCATTGTTCAAATGGGAGGAAACTGTTTTAACTTATCGCAAGAAGAGCAGTCATTTCGCTTCCCGCTTTTATTGTGCTTGTTTGGAGCACGTGAGAAAGAGAGAGAGAAGGGGGGAAAACGATAACAGCCAAGACAAGTTAATCTCTAGCAGTCGCTTCAATTCAGAAGCAGATAGGCTGTGTTGGAAAACAAGGGTTTCAAACTCGATAGCAATCAAGCAATTACGCACCGCGGGAGGGAACAACAGGCCGGCTGGGACACCCAGCGGAGACAACAGAACCACGTCTGCCTTTGCTCAAAAGTCCAAAGGGGTTCCCCGGGTTCCTGTGCCGCATTCCTGCCTGTTTGTCATGCAAAAGATGAAAAAGACCTGAAGGAGACAAAACAGATGCACAATGGTGCTCCTGCGTCTGTTTTCAACTCCGAGAGAAACCTTTTCTCAATTACCGCTCGCAGTGGGAGCCCTCTGTCATCCAGGGCTTATTGCCACCCTGTGCCATTCATCTTGAATTAAATGGCTTAATCAATGCCAAGACAGAGTGGAACAACATGGCAGTACAGTAAGTAATTACCCCTCTCCCATAGAGAACAACACAACACAAGCCTCTGCCAGCTAACTCTGCGCAGAACACCACACCTGTGTGTGCACTCGTAAACACAACGGTACCGTTTAGTGCAACCGCTGGGATTTTACTGCTCTGCCAGTGGGTAAACAATCCCACATTTTATTTGGGACGTTCTGCATGAAAATCTATTATTATAGGTTACACCAAAACAATAGGCGTTTCTCAATGTCAAGGAAGGATCCTCGGAAGCCGAAATTTCGAGGATGCTACGTCGTCGATGTCGAGGACTGAGTCCTTCGTTCGGAAAATATCCCATACGCAGGAAAGGATGCATATGTGTAGCCTTTGCGCTCTTAAATCACCCACAATCCTATGCGCAGCTTTGCTATCTTGTTCAAAAAATAAAAAATGTCGACGGTTAGCGGAGTCGGAGTGATAACGGCAATATGCTTTCATATGTAAGCAAGTATAATTTCAGTTTAGCCATTTATTTAATGTTTGTTAAACTATTTAACATATCGGCTCAAATCGGGATTTAAAGCTGTTCCCTTTTACTGGTGATTAACTTTTTAATTTTTACTTCATGTAACGTTATAGCCTTTTTTGTTGGTCACATTTTTTTTACAATTGCATGCGTTTTAACAGCTAGTATGGACGTAGTTCTGTTCACTCCGGTAATATAATCGTTTTTGAATGAATAAACTCCTTTTTAAATCAATATTTTGTGTCAAATTATTGATTTATTTGGTAGGTAGCCATGTTATAAGTGGGAAAAAGTATAGCGAGGCAGTTGTTACAGCGAATACAACCCCTTCAGGCTGATTCAATCAAGACCCCTCCGCTTCGCGTTAGAGTTTACGGGGTTGTATTCACTATAACAACCGCCTGGCTATACATTATCCCTTTTACTTTTTTTATTTATTTCTATGAAGACTGACAAGACAAAATAAGGACTGTCAAGTGTGTTTAAACAGTGCAGTACACCAGCACTATGATTTTTGCAGCGCCGAAGCGGACCTTTTACTGATGTAATGACGCAATGACGTGCACTTGCTAGCCTGCTAAAGAGGACCCTTGCCTAGCCTCTGAAGGAAATGACTTGGAAGGACCCGTCCTGCCATTGAGAAACACCTAGGATAATCAAACTGGACTGAAATAAAAATGAATACCTTTTTAAGCTCACCAAATGATTTGATTATAAATACAGTAAAAACATTAACATTGCAATAGAGAGAGGTTGAAACAGTAACCAGTGCTGATATTGGTGGAATATCTCATGGTGCTGATCGCATGTCAGCCAATAGCTGGGTTTCATATGACGTCATGCCACTGCGTTGCCATAGCGCGAAATGCAAATGGAGGGCAGGAAGTGATTTGCTGTGTTTAGAAAGCACTATAACAAACTCAAAATGCTTATGTTGTGCATTGTTTATGGTTACTTAAATCAATCAAACCACAAGGAGTTTTTAATCATGTACCAAATGTTTTTGTTCATAAGGGGGGGAAATGCAAGAAATTGTCGGAAAAACTCTGGAAAAAAGGCTTGCAAACCTACGTACGACTGCGGTCGGGGGGAGCCGAATGGGAAAATGCCCGTGTGCGCGCAGTGATCACTTCGTCAAAGGTGAGTTAATACAAATCAAGTGGCTGTTTGTGTGTATGTAACGTACCAGTTTCCGAACTTTGTAAAGTCTAAGTATGCCTGTAAGATGAGGTACTGCCTCGATGGCAGGAATATCTCAATTCAGTTGAAAAATCGCTGCGAAAAGGATAACATCCAACATATGTTTGATTTTTTGTTCATATCTTTCTCTTGTAATAGTTGTAATGTAGTACAGTACGGACTTTCCTCAATCTCGTCCATTGCGCTCTTCACTCCCTGCCCTCCATCTGAATTTTGCGCGCCATCATAATCACGTGACTGAAACCCAGCTATTAGATTTGAGGACCAGAACTAACTGTTGTGTGTATATCTCTTTTTTTGTAAATGAGGGTGAGCAAATTATGACAATTTTCATTTTCGGGTGACCTATCCATTTAAGTAGTTGAGACTGAATTGTGAATCTTTTTGATGTATACATATATATATATATATATATATATATATATAAATCAGTTCAAAATAGTCTACAAAAACAACTACAATGTTACAACAGTGAGTAAAAGTGATGGGAATGCGAAATAAAGATATGTTGACAATTCAATATACTGCAAGCTCACAACCAGAGTTGTGCAAAAATCAGAATGAAGAAGATTGGCTGACTTTTAAAATTCATGAGTGTGAATATTAATTGAAAATGTCACGACCCACAAGAAGTTGAATGACATAAACTGAAATGATCTCAGAAACCTTCAAACGTTGAGGCTTTTTATACTGTTTTCAAAGCCTTCAAACAAGGCCGTAAAGCAAACATTCAACTTAAAAGTCTCGTTAAAAATTAATTTTTAGGAATTATTTAGAATTTCAATTCATTAATTCATTTCCTCGCATTTAAATTTGAAGTGCAATTCTGTATTCCATTTCGTACTTTAATTCAAATTTAGGAACTGAATTGGAATCGCGCACACAACCCTGTTCACACTTGGTTAAAACATAATTTATTCTGCTATAGTTTTTATTTGGCCATAATTCATGATGCAGAAATCAAGCAAGAATTAATCATTGACATCAACACTGAACATCACAAACATAATTTGGATTTTCATTTTCTGAATAAGAACGATTTTTGATTCCCAACCCCATGTAAACCCTTAGGCTTTGTGTATACAACTAACAACATCAAAAATTGATTATAAAGGCGTACTTTAGTCTCTGTGCTGAATAACAGTGTTTATTATGGGTTCAATGTCTTAGCGCGCAATCAACACAGGTAAAGGAAGTGAATGAGATACAGCACTGAAAAACAGCAAACATAACAATCGATTTAATGAAACGAGTTAAATGATCCAGTATGCGTCTTGTTGAGAATGGCTGAGAAGTGTTCATTAAAAGCTGGCTGAGTGAACTGGCAGCATCACGTCTGCTAAAATTACCATACATTAGCGCACTTACCTTGTTTTGTATGATTAATGAAGAGCGGCGCTGCCACTTGCACCCTAAACGGCTGTACTGGGGCTAGTTTTAATCAGCGATCAGCGTGCACAGCGAAACACAGAGCTATAACAGCCACTTTTACACAGACAGGACTGGAATGGCCTATGATAACTCCTCTTTCCATATTTAAGAGAAAAGGGAGATGCAGAAGGAGATGCAGCGCATGCACACACCAAAGACAAACATTTATATGCCTTCATATAAAACACACACAAATAACCAGAGAGTTTTTGTACTCACATCTGAATTAAAGCGAAGCTGACAGATGTTGCAAGAAATAACTAGCTTTTTCTTGGGAGGAATGGAGACTCCAAATGTGTGGTTGATTACAGCTTTCTGGACAGGGTCCATCTGGAAGACAAAGAGCAGAGGAACATTTAGGGTGCTTTCACACTAGAGATTGTGGTGTGGATCAGAGTCTGTTTGTCGTCAGTGTGTGAATTGTTTGGCTGATGAAAAAGGTTTTTTTTTTAGACTCAGGTGTGCACACATATAAAAATAAATAAATAAGTTGGTTTGGGGTGCAGTTTTCAATTGCCATATAAAGGTAATATGTCCAATTTGTGGATATGAAATTGCATTAATAATGTTGAGTTTGCATATTTTCATGATTCTGGGCATACTTACTATAATAGATTGCTCATAACCAACAAGTATGCAATACATTGATGTTGATAACATTTCTAATATTACAAATATATATACAGTATTTCAAATAAATGCTGAAAAACCTTTTCTATTTATTGAGGAATTCTGAAAAAAAAATGTTTACTGAAAACTATTTACTAAGCAGCACAACTCTTTTCAACATTGATAATAAAAAATAAAAGTAAAAAAAAAATGTTTCTTGATCACCAAATACTGCTGAAGAATTCAGATGTGCCATCACAGAAATAAATTACACTTTCAAAAATATTAAATTGTAATAATATTTTACAAAATTAGTTTTTACTGTATTTTGATCAAATAAATGCAGCCTTTGTGAGAGCAAGAGACAAAATATAACCAACCCCAAAAATGTAAGAATATATAATTAAATAAATAATAATTCTCCTTGTAAACCTAAAGACTCTAATTAGGAGCCCAAGTCATTTGGCTAAGTTGATAAGTCACAACCAACCACTATATTTAACTTTCCATCTCTACTCAAGAAGTAGAGCATCTGTGTATGTGAACGCAAGGTTTTAGTGGTGAATTCAAAATGTCATTATGTAGATACAGTGGTACACAGCTGCTGCTAGTACTCACAATGCTCTTACATCAATGAACAATTGGAGTATCATTAGCAAAGAGACAAAGAAAATGAAGTATGAAAACAGCATTAGAATGAAAGTTAGAGAGACATGAATCAGACACACACAGTGTCCTCTGCATTAGTCAATGTCCACGGCCCTGAACACTAAATGAGAACAATAAGAATCCCAAGCTGCCGGCAAAACAGCTGTTTAACGGTGAGAATCAATGGCAGCCTTGCCTCGTGGGCTCAAACTAATAGAAATAGATACTCTGATTATAAGGATAATGAAGTCAGGAAGCAAATATGAACACTGCCACATCAGCACAGGAGAGCAACCAAGCACATCTGTGGTCTTGATGGATTGCAGCTCCAGAAGTTATGCCAGCTTGTTATCCTTTAATCAAACAAATAATTTGAAATCCAAGCAAACAAAAGCCTTTTATAAACCTTTACAAATATGCACTCATTTTCTCCAATTAAGTCCTGAAAGCTCATAATATGACAGATGCACTCAGGCTCAATCCTAATTCACCCCTTGGCCCTACACCTTGTTTTCGAGAATACCCCTTAGCCCTGAAAACAGAGTTACAAGGGCCGAGGGGTTGAAACATTCCCCTACGAAATTGAACAACCCTTCATGAACCCGATACGTCATCAGTCGTCGGCGATGCCGTCACAGAGCTTTTACAGGATTTCTCCATGACAACGACTGACGCTCTTAACTTTGAGGAAACATGATGATTATAACATTCCTTCCTCGAAGTCTTTTCTGATTCGGGTAAAGGGTAAAGGTAATTTATTATACAATTTCTTAATTTAAATGACTATAGTATTATTATAAGAGTAAATAAAGTGTATGGTGGTATCATTTGGTGCTAAATTTAAATGTTTAACCATTTGCAAAGCCATCTCACTGGTGATAGCCACATAATGAAGGTCCGTACATGCAAAACAAAGCATTGAGAACTTTGTAAGTGTACAGACTTACCGTTTAATAAGAAAATATTTTATAAAGACAGTTCACTTTGTGTTTATAGACAAGAGCCATCTTTGGAAAACAGTGGATAGTCGAACCACGAACGATTTGTAAAGTGAGCTGAACTGTATGAAGTTCAGCGAACTTCTGAACTGTATGAACGGCGTTCGTGGTTCGACTTATCGAGTCTGCTTTTCAAAGATGGCTCCTGGCTGTATACACGAAGTGGACTGTCTTTATAACGTATCTTGTTATTTAAATGGTCTGTACACTTAAAAAGTTCTCAATGCTTCACTTTGCATGTATGGACCCTCATTATGTTACAGTGTTAGTGTGGGGCTATTTTGACTCTTATAAACTAGCGATTTCTTTTTACTTAGTAAATGCCCCCATTACTAGCGTTATTCGCTAAACAGTTTTTAGAGATAAAACTCTTTACATTCGATTATCATGCAAACAAATCTCAGAGAACGGTCGACTAGGTACCAATGTTTTATTAGACCAAAGGTTCATTTTGCGCCAGAGTTCTCCTTTAACAAATAAAAATATGCCAAAAAAAACAAAAAAACATTTAATGCTTAAAAGCAGAAATGATCATGATATTCAGTAGTTTCTAACTATGTTCCCATTCTATGCTCATGGATCTGAGAATTTAATGAGACAAGAAAATAAACGGACAAAATTTTAACAAGCTCTAAAAAATGTGCTGTGCAGCATCCAATAGGATTACGCACAGAGTTTCACTTCTCGAAGCCATGCATGAAACCCTGAGAGAGCTGACTTCTGAGTTTGCCTCCAAGTAATTTAACCATTTCACACACTCACTACAGCCGTCTCTCTTAGCAGGAAGGCATTTCATAGCTCACTTAAAATACAGACAAAAGCAAAAAACTATTCAACTTGAGACACAATTCTGGCATATTTTACCTGGAGCGAATGGAGAGTGTCCATAACGCACTTTTGTGTGAAATCACAACTGAGAGAGGAGTCCAGTGAGAGACGGACAGAGATATGGTGTGGCTTGCACTCCGGCAGCGATGCACTGGAGGTCTGTTCTCACGACAACACCTCTCTCTCTCTCTCTCTCTCCATCTCTCAAAAACACACACGCATGCACGCTCACTCTCTCACTGTCACCCTGCCTGCCTGCTGATCCTCGCATCTTAGGCTGATTAGCTCTGAATAACTGATGAGCTTGGGTAAACAGGAGTCAACTCTACACAGCCAATTCTGTTCACTCCTGATAAGAGTTCGTATGAACTCAGTCCATTAAGAATTTATGATAGTCACCCTTCGAGTCGGATGGATTGCACCCAAAGTCTTGACTTTATTTAACTAAAATGGATGTTTTTGGATTCTGGCTTAACTAGCTAGATGTTTAGCTCAATGTATCAATCCCTGTTTACAGTGAGAGAAATGATATTATCACTGGAAGTCTGAAAGTGGCTGTATTGACAGCTTTGGAAATGTATAGAAATCAATATATTAGGGCTGTCAAACGATTAATCACGATTAATCGCATCCAAAATAAAAGTTTGTGTTTACATAATGTACGTGGGTGCACTGTGTATAATTATTTTATATATATATATATATATATATATATATATATACACACACACACATGGTTTATATATTTAAAAAATATTTTTTTGTATATACTGTAGATTTATATATCTTGTTTCTTGTTTCTTGTTTCTTGTTTATTTATTTATATAGATTAGCACTATTAATACACAACCCAAGTTGAACCAAAGTGCTTTACATACAGATTCCCATGAAGGATAAATTTTTTTTTTATAAATATATAATTTATATTACATATAAATATAAATATTTTTTTTCTTAAATATACATGTGTGTGCATTTATATATATATACAAAATAATTATACACAGTGCCTATAATTATATATATATATATATATATTATGTTAACACAAACTTTTATTTCGGATGCGATTAATCGCGATTAATCGTTTGACAGCCCTACAATATATGCATTTTTTCAGAAAGTTATTTATAATCTTATTCAGAAACTTATTTGCTGTCATTAAAATATCAACACAAACACATTTGAGTAAATACCCCTTTTCATAGAATTAATTATTGTATTTAATTACAATTATTTAAATGTATATAATTGAACACATACATTCATACAGTGACACATTAATTTATTACAACTTTTAAAAATATATATTTTATATAACTTTTTCATTGTTTATGCGGACAAAACCTTGACCCCTTGACTCCATGACCGGAAACAAGCAAATGATGTCATCAGTGGCAGTTCACCTCTGTGAGTTAGGAGAGGTTGCTTTTGCACTAATTGTGAGTTCACCTAAACAGGACCCCAGACTACCATTTCAAGCAGACTTGAATGCATTTTGCTGATGCCATTTTATCCTTGGATAAGAGTATAGTGCACTGCTTTCTATTTGATTAGGGAACGGTACAGTCGACTAGCAGCCATCCATTCATGCCCTCTACGGGTCACTAATGCAGTTCCTCACTGCTCTGCTGCTAACTCTACAAACCACAGTACAGAAAACTCCCCATGTCATTTTTTTTAAAGAATCCAAAGTCCACAGTTGCAGTCTGTCAGTTCTCTGACACTCTACCTGTTGTGCATGATGCTGAACAGCAGTAATCTGTAATTAAAATCTCTCTCTCCCACCACAGCAAGCACAACTGCTATCAGTGCAGGGAAGTTACAGGCTAAAGATACAATGACTTTGGGAGACGGAGGGGTCAGGAGAGAGGATACAGCTGGTGGCCACAGCAAAATCTGGTGTATGGGACACTCTACAGAGGGGGGAAACTGAAGACGGATGGGTTGCAACGTCCCTTTGTGGAGAAAAAGAGCTCATGAATATTAATTAGTCTGCACTGACATTGCTCAGAGATTTCAAAACTGAAACGTCAACAATATGATTTCACATTAAATGGTCGATCAACTTTTAAATGTCAAACGTCAAAATACTATGAGATTAGGAAAAAACATAAAATAATAAATTAATAAATGTAGGCCTACATTAATAATTTTAAGGTGCCCTTGAGCAAGGCAACTAACCCCCAATCGCTCCCCGGGCACCAAAGCAAAAATGTCTGGAGTGCTCTGGGTGTGTATGTGTGTTTGTATGTGTGTGTTCACTACTCACTGCTCCTAATGTGTGTCCACTATCTAAGATGGGTTAAATGCAGAGGACAAATTCAGAGTACGGGTAACCTTCACGTCACTTTCACTTTGCTTTCATTAAAAAAAATTAAAAAAAAATGCCCAGAGGCCATCTGACTGACATTTAAAGATCCAATCACAGTTTGCTTTGCTTTGGGCGTAAAAATGTAAAGTCGATGTCCCTACAACGTCACATACTTTTGGAAACGTTTAGTTGATCCTGATAAGCGCTCAATGGGTCTCATTCATGAAACATTCGTAAATATACGAGTAAATATGAGAGTGAAGAGACCTTCCCGAAAACTGTGATAGTGAAATGTGTGTGTGTGTTAATGAATTCCAACCAGTCGTAAATGGGATGCGCGTACACGTTCATTCTCAATTACCATAAATCAGGCCCATTATATCCGACTGACATCTATATATAGAGGCATTTAATAACATATGCGAATGAAAAAGAAAGATTTCTCGGATTCAGAAATTGAAGTTTTATTATCAGAAGTTCATTCAAAACGCCACATTTTATTTTCAAGCGTACATAGTGGCCTATCAGGTCCTAAAAAAGGAAGCTTGACAGCATATTACTGATGCAGTTAATGGAGTTTAATCTGTTAATCGAACAGTCCCAGAAGTGAGAAGAAAATGGTTCGACATTATCTTGACAGCAAAAAACGAATTAGTTCACTTCGGAAAAATCGTATTCAAACTGGAGAAGGACCGCCATCGGTCACCAGATCTGCTATTACTGGCTTTCATAATAAAAGTAAAAAGAAAAACCGTATGAAATTACTATATAATTTTTTTTTTCAAAATGCTGTTTAAATATGTACCCGATTAAGGTAAATTAATGAGCCTTATTAATGAGCCAAACGTTCGGATGTTAAGCGCACCATTTACGCGTGGCTGGGAGCAGGTGTAGATTTCTTGCGTACCAACTAACATTTGGAAAATACGAACATTTTAATGAATCCGAAAATTTACGCCAGAACCACTTTACACACGATTTACACACAAAATCGTTCTGCTCGTGTTTCATGAATGAGACCCATTGTCACAGATATAAACACGACCGCTTTCTTCTTCCATGAAGGCGTTTGGCGTCACAACGGATTCGTTTCCAGGTGGACCATTAAAGAACGCAACGCACACATCTCCCAGAAAACAGAAATCAGATGACGACTTTGAAACACCTGAAGAGTTTCCAGTTTTGTGTGCCATTCGCATTAGACAATCAGCCAATGAGCTTGGCACGACGCCTGAGGCTGACACTACATTGCAGAGGCTGCAAAGACACATGAGCACCCATATCAACATGACTGTCTC
The DNA here is from genome assembly GCF_016745375.1 of Pimephales promelas. The sequence goes on along the minus strand of NW_024121277.1, from coordinate 6,132,947 downwards.
AATCAGCAACAGTTTACCTCCTATACAAAAATATACAATGACATCACAATGTGGGGGCGGATCTCATGAAAGCTACCTGTCAATCAGACATTGTTAATCACATTAGCTTGAGTGGAAGAGACCCCAGTCAGTCACTGGCGAATCAATTTAAATTTGCACTTCTCTGTCATTCTGATATAGTTAAAAATCAATCAAGTAAACAAATGAAATTTGATATCAAAATATTGATACACATTCTCTCTTCTTCCTTTCCTCGATTCTCTTCCACTGTCTTTAAACCTATTTACGAGCTCCCTCAATGATATCTGTCGCCCTGTAATAGCAAGAATACCTTAAAGTGGGCTGATAGTTGTGACCTTGCCAAGGCTGGAGACTGTCTCTGAAGAACAGAAAGCACAGCAGATGGATAATGTGGTGATTCTCTTCATGGCTGAGAACACCTGGCTGAGCACAAACCGGCCTCGGTCTGTTGTGACTCTGGCAGCATTGATTTCAGTCACGGAGAGAGAGAGAGAGAGAGCCGTGACTATGTGCTCTCTGTAATCACACTGGGATCCTTCATCGGGCGCAGTCTTCTCAAGCACATAAACACAATCGCGCTGATGACTAACTCCTCTTTATCCAATGTTGCCTCAAATCCCTCCATCGCAGAGATTTATTGTCAATGTATTTCACAAATCATGAGGCAAATTAGTCCGTTTCCACTTTCTGTTGTTATCATTTGTGTTCATTAACTGAGAATTAGGTTCGAGTCAAACTGTATGATTTTGGTCACAATGGGGTCTGTTAACATTTCTTAAACATTTAACCCACCAATGTACAGTGGTACAATAAAACATTGAAAAAAAATGCAAAAAAAGCAGTTTGATTCGTAAATGAATGGCTCCTATGAGGCAAGTCTGTTCAAAACAATTTACATTTAAGTCACAGCAGGTAAACGTGTTTTTACATTACTTAACTTACATCAAAATATGCAGTTAATGATGGAGGTCAGGTGGGGCAAATGAACCAATAATCAGATAACAAGAAGGGCGAGGTTAGACAATACACATGAGAGCACGCTCACAGTCGCCATGATATGACATGACAAAAGGAGTGTCAGAGTGTCACCAAACCAGGAATAAACAGACCGAAGTGACAGAATCCAATAGGATTTTAGCTGAATAAAAGTATTATTCAGCTTTCTTTAAAATGTTCTTAAAAAAAAAATCTCACTGACCTAGAACAGAAGTGTATAAAAACAAAATATAGTATAATGGAATAATAATTGTGATGATTTATTGATAAATTGTTACCATTAAATATAATGGAACCATTGAGTAGATTTTGAATTAAAATGGATTTGCCATGATTCCATTCTAATCACTTCCAAAAGGCAGAATGTGTGTGCGTTTAAAAGATATCGTGTTCAGTAAGAAGGTGGGCTTATGTTAATAGCAGCTCGGGAGGACTTGCAGGCTTCTCTGCATGTGGAGTGGAGGAAGCACTAATTATACATAAGCACACCTGCTCATAATGTTCCACAAACAGTCGGTTGTGACGGTGTGCCAGGAGAGGCATATGTCAGGACACACACACACGCAGAACTCTTTGTTATTCTGACACAATGGCAGTTCTCTTTTCTCTAAATCTCTTCGTTGAGGTATTCCTGTTATGCAGTACTTTCCAAACTCTGTAACTTAAAATAATAATACAAATATTTATGCTAGAATTTAAAGACAAAAAAATAAAGATATACCAAACATTTAGAAATAAGCCTTGTTTAGAAAATTAGACTGAGGCCACGTTTACAAAAAGCCGGGTATTTAGCAAAAACGAATATTTCCCCCTCTCCATTTTCAAAAATAACATTGTTCACACACCCGCATAAATACGCCATCGAGCGCCATCATAACTATGCCAAACCTATTGGCGGCAGTGTAGGGGTTAAGGATAAAGCCATGCAAGCCAATCAGAATCCTCAGAATCGACAAGAGAGAACCTAAAACGCTGTTTCTCCCAGTTTACACGGCAACACATAACCTGCGTTTTCAGAAATCTCCACTTTGCCCGGAGTTTTTAGAAGTAATCGTTTTCTGTGATAAAAACGGCGTTTTCGTGTAAATGAGAGGGAAAAACGCAGAGAAATATCTGCGTTTTCTCATCGTGTAAACGGGGCCTGAGAGGCATAACACAAAGGCAAGAAAGTAAACATGATTCCCAAAAGCTAAACTTTTTTTTTTAACATTTTGATATTTTGTAACTTTCAAATGGATGACATCATACCAATTTCTGTTATTTTATCAAAGAGGATCAAATGTTTTAGATAAAACAATTAATCTCACAAATAGTTTCAGGACTCAGGTGTAACGAAGGGTCAGAGGCGTGCAGATCCATGTGCAGTGTCTTTATTAAGAGTAGTCAAACAAGCAAGAGTCAACAATCAGCATCAAACATAGAACAGGCAGTCCAAGAGCATAAACGATACCAGGCAGGGGTCAGGACAGGCGGCAATGATCGTGATCCAGAGAGAACAGGCAAGGGTCAGGGCAGGCAGCAAACAGAGAATCAAATCCAATAACAGTCAAGGGTCAGTACACAGGGAATCCAGAATAATCGGTAGAGAAACGCTCAGAAATGTCGCCGGGGCAAAACAAGACTTCGCACTGAAGAAGAGTCAACGGGCTGTTTATATAGAACGGGGAATGAGGTTCACCTGTGCCGGTAATCAGCGCTAGGTACGGGGCTTATGGGAAATGGAGTTTAATACTCAGGAGACGGAGCTCTGGGTTGAGCGGAGAGAGCCACAGAGGTGCGATTCATGACAGAGCCCCCCTCCTGCGAGCGGCTCCTGAAGCGAGGATGCGTGCGACGCCGAGGTCTTCCACGGGGTCTCGGAGCAGGTCTGGTGGGGTGTTGCTGATGGAACTCGGAGATCAGTGTAGGATCAAGTATATCATGGGACTTTACCCAAGATCTCTCCTCAGGACCATACCCCTCCCAGTCGATGAGATACTGTAGTTCCCTGCCTCGGCGTCTTGAGTCGAGAATCTCCCTCACACGGTATGCCTCCTCACCCTCGATGATGATGGGAGGGGAGCTCGTCTCCGCAACCTCGTCCTGGTCCCTCTCTCCACTCGGAGCTCCGGCGGGTTTGAGTAATGAGACATGGAAAGTGGGAGATATGCGGTAAGTAGATGGTAGAGCAAGACGGTATGACACAGGGGTAATTTGTCTAAGAATTTTGAATGGACCCACGTACCTAGGACTCAGCTTTTTGCAGGGAAGACGGAGGCGTAGATCCCTGGATGAAAGCCAGACCCACTGTCCTGGTTGATAGTTGGGACCCTTTCTCCGATGACGGTCTGCTTGTTCTCTGAAACGTCGGACTGCACGTTGTAGATGCACATGAGCATTGTTCCAAGTCTCCTCACTTCTCTGTAGCCAAGCATCAATGGCTGGAAGGTCCGTGGGCTCCCCTGACCAGGGAAATAGAGGCGGTTGATAACCCAGTATACATTGGAAAGGAGTAAGACCTGTAGAAGGCTTGCGTAAGGAGTTCTGAGCGTATTCGGCCCATACCAGAAAGTGACTCCAATCCTGTTGGTTCTGGTTACAGTATGTCCGTAAGAAACGTGTGAGCTCTTGGTTAAGCCTCTCTACCTGCCCATTGGCCTGTGGGTGATATCCGGAAGTCAAACTGACATTAATGTTCAATCGTTCACAGAGAGCATGCCATACCCGAGAAGTGAACTGAGGACCCCTGTCCGACACGATATCCTCGGGTAATCCGTACATCCGGAACACCTGTTGCACCAAAGCTTCGGCTGTCTGTAGGGCTGTGGGGAGTTTGGCCAACGGAATGAACCTGCAAGCTTTCGAGAACCGGTCAACCACTGTGAGTATGGTGGTGAAATTCTGGGATGGAGGAAGATCAGTGATAAAATCAATGGCAATATGGGACCATGGTCGTTGTGGTACTGGAAGTGGTTGGAGTAGTCCGGCCGGTCTATGATGGGATGATTTGGAAATGTTACAGGTATTGCATTGATGTACAAAGGAGATGACGTCTGTTTGAAGTGTCGACCACCAAAACCGGTTAGCTACCAGATGGGTAGTGGCTGTGATCCCAGGATGACCTGCGCTGGGGGTATTATGCACCCATTCCAATACTCGGGTGCGAAGACGGGTAGGTACATAGGTGCGCTCTGGTGGACACTCTGGTGGTGCTGGTTCCTCGTGCTGTGCAGCCGAAATCTCCGTCATAATATCCCACTGGATTGGAGCCACGATGAGAGTTGGAGGAAGAATGGGTTCTGATGTGCGAGGACCGATTGAGCTGTCAAACTGCCGTGAGAGAGAGTCAGCCTTGCCGTTCTTGGAACCTGGACGGTAAGTTACTTTGAAATTAAATCGACTAAAGAAGAGGGACCACCTGGCCTGTCTGGGGTTCAGTCTCTTGGCGGTCTTGATGTACTCAAGGTTACGGTGATCAGTCAGAACAGTGAAAGGCAAATGAGCTCCCTCCAACCAGTGACGCCACTCCTCTAATGCTGCTTTCATAGCCAGTAGTTCCCGGTCACCTACGTCATAATTTCTCTCTGAAGCGTTAAGCTTACGTGAGTAGAAGGCACAAGGAAAAAGTTTTGCTGGATTCCCCTGCCGCTGTGACAGTATAGCCCCAATGCCTGTATCGGATGCATCTACCTCCACGATGAATTCCCGCTCAGGGTCTGGATGGTGCAGAATGGGAGCTGTGGTGAATCTTTCCTTTAACTGTTGAAAGGCAGAAACGCTTCTGGATGACCACTTTAACTGATGTCCACCTCCTTGCAGTAGGGACGTAAGTGGTGCTGCGATGATGCTGAAGTTTTTAATGAATCGTCGATAGAAGTTAGCAAAGCCCAGGAAACGTTGCAGTTGTTTGATGTTGGTGGGTTGTGGCCAGTTTACCACTGCGTCAACTTTACTGCTATCCATGGTGACCCCCTCAGCACTGATGATGTAACCTAGGAAGGCGATCTGCGTCTGATGAAACTCGCACTTGGGTAACTTGGCGTACAATTGGTTGTCCATGAGCCGTTGTAATACCGCTCTCACATCTCTCACATGATCCTCAAAAGTCTCTGAGTATATCAGGATATCGTCAATGTACACAATGAGGTTCTGGTTTATCATGTCACGGAAGATCTCATTGACAAAGGACTGGAATACTGAGGGACTGTTGGCTAATCCGAAGGGCATCACTGTATATTCATAGTGCCCCGTAGTGGTTGAGAAGGCTGTCTTCCATTCATCTCCCTCTCTGATCCGTATTAAGTTATAAGCATTTCTCAGATCAAGCTTAGTAAAATACTTGGCGGTACGGAGCTGCTCAAGAGCAGCGGGGACTAATGGCAATGGGTAGCGAAATTTCACGGTGATCTCGTTTAGACTGCGGTAATCAATACAGGGACGCAATCCTCCATCCTTTTTCTTCACGAAGAAAAACCCAGCTGAAGCAGGAGAAGTAGATGGTCTTATGAAGCCCTTAGATAGCTGTTCTTTGATGTATGACTTCATAGCCTCGGATTCAGGCTGGGAAAGAGGAAAAACTCTTCCTCGCGTGGGAACGGCGCTGGGAATGAGATCGATCGCACAGTCACAAGAGCGGTGAGGAGGAAGTTTGGTTGCCTTGTCCTCACTGAAGGCTAAAGAGAGATCGTGATATTGTGCAGGAATCTTTGATAGGTCGAGCACTTCGGAATGAGTGATGGATGAGGATACCTTGGTAATGGAACGGAGACAGTCCTTCTGACAGGTATTGGACCACTGGATTATCTGTTTCTCAGACCATGATATGACGGGGTTATGTTTCTCTAACCAAGGTAATCCTAGAATTATGGGGTGTCGTGGTGATTCAATGGTAAGCAGTTGGATGCTCTCAGAATGAAGGGTACTGGTCTGTAACGTGACTTCCTGTGATATATACTGTATCTCACCACTCCCCAACGGGCGTCCATCTAACGCTGCTACTGCCATCCGTGAAGTACATGGAATGAGAGAGATATGGTAAGTTTTGGCGAAAGATAAATCAATGAAATTTCCTGCTGCCCCAGAATCTATCAGTGCTGTGGTATTAATTCTCTCCTCCCCAAAGAAAAGCGTAACCTCCATATCAAATACATTAGAGGAATTGACAGAACAACTCACCACTTTAGAATTTCGGGGAATGGGTCGCTTGGAGCATGTCGCCCTCATGTGGCCAGCCTCACCGCAGTACAGACACAGTCTATTGCGAACTCTCCTCTCTCTCTCCTCTGGCGTTAGATGAGTATAGCCGATCTGCATGGGTTCGCTCTCTTGACTCACCGCTAGCGGTAGATTGACTCTGGGACTCTGTGGAACTCTCCGAGCACGTATTAGGTTATCCAGACGAATGGACAGATCGATGAGTTGATGGAGTGATTTTCCCTCATCCCGACAAGCCAGCTCTCCTTGAAGCTCAGCATTTAGACCCTTTCGATATAACAACTTGAGTGGATCATCGCCCCAGCCTGTTTGAGCAGCGAGGGTACGGAAAGATAACGCATAATCAGCCGCTGAAGAGGCGCCCTGGCGTAAAGAAAGCAGCTGTTCACCTGGTTCCCTCCCTCCGGCGGGGTGTTCGAAAACCTCCTTGAATTGCAGCAAAAAGTCGTGATAGGATGGAAAGGTTAAATTACTTCCCTCCCAAAGTGCTGTTGCCCACTCCAATGCTCTGCCGGTTAACAGTGAGCATATAAAAGAAACTCGACTCGCGTCAGTCTGATAGAAATGGGGTTGTTGATTAATGAAGATGGAGCACTGCATTAGAAAGCCTTTACACTTGACGGGACTTCCATCATATTTTTCAGGAAGGGATAAACGGGGATTGATGGTTGCATTACCCGCTATTGGAGGAGAAGGTTCGGACGCTGCCGAGGGAATAGCCGCAGCACCAGAAGGAGGCGTGAGTAACTGAACGGACTTCACAAGTTGCTCGGTAAGTGTAGTCAGTTTGACCAGTTGCTGTTGGTGAGATGCCAGGATATTAGCTTGAGTGGATAGTTCCGACGCTAGATGATGCATGGCTGCTGGATCTTGTTGTGGCGAAGTCTTCTGTAACGAAGGGTCAGAGGCGTGCAGATCCATGTGCAGTGTCTTTATTAAGAGTAGTCAAACAAGCAAGAGTCAACAATCAGCATCAAACATAGAACAGGCAGTCCAAGAGCATAAACGATACCAGGCAGGGGTCAGGACAGGCGGCAATGATCGTGATCCAGAGAGAACAGGCAAGGGTCAGGGCAGGCAGCAAACAGAGAATCAAATCCAATAACAGTCAAGGGTCAGTACACAGGGAATCCAGAATAATCGGTAGAGAAACGCTCAGAAATGTCGCCGGGGCAAAACAAGACTTCGCACTGAAGAAGAGTCAACGGGCTGTTTATATAGAACGGGGAATGAGGTTCACCTGTGCCGGTAATCAGCGCTAGGTACGGGGCTTATGGGAAATGGAGTTTAATACTCAGGAGACGGAGCTCTGGGTTGAGCGGAGAGAGCCACAGAGGTGCGATTCATGACATCAGGAGTGACAACTGCATTTAAATACAGGAGTGAATGCCTTAAATTATTGTTCCGTGTGTGTACTCCCAAATTGTGATGATGGACAGCATGGTAGCTAAGCATAGCATAGCACTATTTTTGACAAAAGTAATATTACAGCAACTAAACACTTGTTTTGTTCTGTAATAGGGCTGAAACTAACAATTATTTTGATATAAATACACACACATGCATGTATATTTAAGAAAAAATATATTATTTATATATAAAATATTTATAAATGATATATAAATCTATATACAGTATATACATGAAAATATTTCTTAAATATATACAAGCATGTGTGTGTGTTTACATATATAAAATAATTATACACAGTGCACCCACATATATTATGTAAACACAAACTTTTATTTTGGATGCGATTAATCGCGATTAATCGTTTGACAGCCTTATTACAAATACGCATTGTTTGAAATATTTCAATTAGAATGTTAGGGTTAGGTAAATGTTTTATTCACTTATGGAAAAATGGCAATATACGGTCAAACCAAACTAGTGAAATTGATTAAAATTTACATCTAGGTTTACTTAATAGTGATATTTTGATGAACGAAAACTATGATTTAATTTTTTTTTTTTTTTTTAAATGAGATGGGCACATTAAAATGTAGCTACTGCATAGTAGGAATGACTCAGCTGGGAACCTTAGATGTTGATTGGAGGGGAGTCATCATGACAAGAGGTAGATGAGACAAACAAACAACAGCGCTGATCAACTGATACCTCCGAAAATGCACAAACTAACTATCATTAGCCTATGCCGTTCCTGGGAAGCTCAACACAGACTACAGTGATTAGCTTCATTAGGAGAAAATAATTCATTTGATGGCTTTGTAGGGAGTTGGTATAATTACGCTAATTTTGCGGTGGCGTGATTGCAGCCTGGAGAACCTCTTGATTTGCACCAACAGTCAAGCAGTAATTATGACAGCTTCTGCCGTGTTTATTTGTTTATTTTTGGTGCAATCCAATGGGTGCTAGGCCATAAAAACAGTGCGGTCAACTGCAGACAGATCAGTGAGAATTCAACCCAAAAGCTGGAATTAGAAATGAATTAGCAACACCACACAGGAAGTTCTCCAGGCTGCAATGACAAGAAGATGAATTTACTGACTTCCGATTCAATGTTATATAACTACAATAAATATATATGAAGAGTTCAGATGCAAAAGCCTCTAAGTGCCATTTGAAATTTTCTTCTAAAATGATAATTTTTATCAAGCTTGTATATTTAAGTTCAGTAATTTCACTTAAATGGCAATGAAGATTACCTTTTAATTGTCATTTAAGTGAAATTGCTAAACTTAAATATACAAGCTTGATAAAAATGGTCATTTTAGAAGAAAATTTCAAATGGCATTTAGCGGCTTTTGCATCTGAACTCTTCAGATATACTTTCTGGAGGATGATGACATTAAAGAAGTGCCTTTTGTTATGTATAAAATTTAAACACTGCATCCTGTTTGGTATCTAAAATGAAATTGAAATTAAGAATTGAACTGACATTTAAAAGAGATTGTAATTTAATTCTAAATGGCACACCACCCTCGTGTCACACTGACCCAAGCCTTAGCCTCTAGTAACCGCTTTAAAGAGCACTGTCACTTTGAATCAGGGCAGGGCAGTGCATAGCAGAGAGTGAGAAGAGTGACAAGAAAGTGAAAGAGACAGAGGGAGAAAGTGAAAAGAAAGAAAGAAGAAGGTTGAGTGGCACAATAAAACCGGCAGTTAAACAAGCCCCAAATTCAGACTGAATTTCTTTCTATTTCAGATCCCATCAGCCTCTCTCTCTCTGTCTCCCTTCATTGCCATCACCACAGCAGTCTGGGTTTGGGGAGATAAAAGCACAAATCGATTTTGCTCCGTCATTTTGGGGGTTGGATCAGGGGCTAGAATCAATGTGTGAGGGGTCGCGACACGCCTGCAGACTTTCCCTCAAACACACTGGAGATGTTCAGAATGGAATATACTGCATACTTTGATAAAAAAAAAAACTACTACTGCCACATTTTTTTAAACACCAAGGTTACTGAATAATACAAGGTTACAATAAAACTAAAGCAGCAGATCTCGTGTTGAATAGAGTGAGCAAATATGACTTGTCTGCAATGCTTTTTGTCATGTTTTGCCCACACTCAAGGTATAGAAAGAGTCCCTGCTTAAGGATGTTTAAACAAACATAGACCACACAGGCTAACAGAAGTGAACTAACACCGTCTCTACACTGGATCCGCTGCAAATCTATTTGTTGTTCGTGTCAGAAATAGAATAGCGCTTGGAATTGGAACATTTGCTGAAAAACAACCCAAATGGCATTGAATTCTCACTGAAATGTATGAATATTGCCACTAACTGCATTGGCCCAACAACACTCACTTCTGTCAGGACCACTATCGTCAAATACGATTGACCATTAGCATATATTTGAATTGGCGGTATGGTTCTGTTCTGGGCAAGAACTCCCAGTGCATCTATGCAGCCTAACTCGGATAAGAGCAGGGAGAGCAGCAATAAGGTAGGGTAAACAGAACAGAACCAACATGAATGTATTGCAGATATCATTAATGACAATTTTTTAATTTACAACATAATTCGAGAACTTAGTCTGATTCAATGGGAATCGGAATGCTAAATCCTGACTGGACGAGAGGAAACGCGACAGCTGCTGATAATACTGAAGGATATATGAAGACAGTAGGGGTTTAACGGTTCACAAAACTCACGGTTTCGGTTCGATACGATACACTTGTGTCACGGTTGGGTTCGGTACGTTTCCGATGCAGCAAAAAGAAAGAAATGGCAGAGAAATGTCCTTGATTTAATATTTTTAATTATATTTTTATTAAAACTACCATCATAAAGTATGATATTTTACAGGCAGGGATTCGGCTGTTTTAGGTCAATCACTGGATGCTTTCTGTCTGATATAACTGAGCTATGATGGAGCTATACTTGACTTTTCTTAGGAGCATACATTCTAAAAAATGCTGGGTTGTTTTAACCCAATTTTGGGTCAAATATGGACAAACCCAAAATGTTGGGTTAAAAATGTAATGTAAAAATTTAACCCAACGGCTGGGTTAGTCCATATTTGACCCAAAGTTGGGTTAAAACAACCCAGCATTTTTTAGAGTGTATAAAACAAAACAGCTCCTTGGACAAAATTAAATGTAATATTGTAGTAGTTATAAACAGATTAACGTTTGAGAGCAGCAATTGTATTCATAATGTCAAAATAAAACCGACATGATAAAACCTACTATTTCTGGCAAACTTCAATGGTTACAGTTAGTAGTGTTTTACAGTAAATCAGTAAATGGTGTAAATGGTGAATGTTGCTGATCTGGTTTCCACGTCAGCGCTGTTTGATTCGTTAATTACGGAGAAATGTGAATGTTTCTCACTAGATCTCGCAGCGATGTTAATACTTCAGTGGCGATTTCAAATGCTTTCTTTACTGGATTTGGCCGTGTAGTAACAGTGCTGCTTGATTAAGATCGGCTCGCGGCCTCGTGCTGCATTGGTCCAAACTGATAAACGGTCCGTCAACCACACAATAACGAGTATCTCAGTTTCATTCCGCTTACATTACATTTGCCATTTGATGTTGGGCAATGTTGCAAGATGTCGTGCCTCTCTTACATTATGAGCGCACGTGCCACGCCTACATTTGAAATGGCGAAATTTTGGTCGGCAGAAAAAATAGTCCAACGAACAGTTCGGTTTAAAAATGCGTACCGAAAACCGAACCGAAAGCCTCGTACCGAACGGTTCAATACGAATACATGGATCGTTACACCCCTATAAGACAGTGATACGCGTCGTATTCCTATAGGTTGACTTGGATTAGCCGAGATTCAGCTGATGCGAGCTTGACTAACGTGACCAGCCAGAACTAACTGGTGTTATGCTCTTGGCCAATAATTCACTCCACAAACGCCTTGTGTCTGGCATAAACATCCTAGTTTATCTAGCAACAGTTCTATTTGAAATAGAAATCTAAATAAAATATAATTATATACATATATTTTAAATAAAAAATACTTATGATTGACCACAAACTTATGAACATTGGTGTAATTAACTGTGTCTGGGTCAAAAATATTTTTTAGGAGTCGAGGGCATGTCAAGCCACCTGTCCGCTTTGGCATCTGCCTAGATTGGCAAGTTTCAAGGTTTCTGCAAGCCACAAAATTAAAAATGGCAAAATACCTTTTAAACATTGAAAAGTCAGTTTATTTTGCTGATCTAACTATGCATGGTTTATATGACGAGTTGAATTTTGTTATCTGTATTCAGCAATGTTATTTCCCTTATGTCTACTAACCTCACGGCTCATTTTGGCCGAGGCTCTAGTGTGGTATGACATTCTAAATAGCCGTTAGCTTACAATTATTGGACTCTCTTCTAAACAACCACACAAGCTGCAATTTATGAGGAACGATATATATATATACTGTATATATATATATATATATATATATATATATATATATATATATATATATATATATATATATATATTTAACATAATGAACATTATAAAATGCTTTTCTGAATCTTCAGAGAAGGTTTTAATTCCAACAGTGTCAACCCACACAGGAACGAGGCCAACATTAAAGCGGCAGACGGCCAAAAGAAGAGAGATGAAAGCAGGCTTGCTTACCGTATTGAAATTAGGGAACAGGCCGACCGGAGAGGAGCTCTCCACAGGGAAGGTCATGAAAGGCTTCATGTCCAGACCGGACTGCATCATTAGAGAAGGAGTCCGAACCAACGCGGGGAGCGTGTTGCTATGACAGGAACTTCCTGGAGTGGAAAAAGAGGCAGACGGTCAAGACAAAGAAAAGACAAAACTTTCAAAGCTCTAGGGACAAAATACTTTTTCCTGCACTCACTCGTGCATAGATGAGGAGAGCAAGAGAAGGTATATTAGAGAGCGGGAAGCGATAAGAGGAAACTAACTCATCATCGTCGGCCAAAGAAGCCGAATACCTGAGCGCTCTGGGGAGGAATTTTGGTACAAAAGAGATGAGTGAGAGGGCGATGAGAAACATATCAGAAAAGTTCTGAACCTAGCTCACTCATTGACTCTCCCTCATTTTTGGGTGTACTATCCCTTTAAGACACCATAGGCACATATTATTTGCAAGAAACCTATCCCATAAAAAAACTCTAACAAGCAAAATGCAAAAAAATGCATTTAATAATGGATTACAAAACTGCTTAAAATATAATATACTTATTTCATTCTGTACAACATTGTATTAACAAACCTTTAAAATGAAATATTTTACCCAATATTCAAATGTGCTAAGCATTTGTTTATTAGAGTATGCTAATGTCAAAACAGTGCTGTTATTGTTAACTAAAACAAAAACTATTACCAAACATTTTTATTAATTAAAATGAAGCTGAAATAAAATTAGCTTAAGCATTAAGATTACAAAAAACTAAATAGAAATGTATTAAAAATGAAATAAAATGACAGAATAATATAAAATGCAAAAATAAAAGTTAATTCAAGACATTGTTAAATAATAGTATACAGATAAAAATAGCACTTTACCAAACTCTATTAAGATTAATTGTGATTCGTTTCTTCTCATGAGCACTAGTTGTGCAATATACTCAAATACTGTTGTGGGTTTGAGCCCAGTCAGAGACAATCCATGAAATTTTACTATTGCATCATTGACAAGACGCCTATACTACACATGGTAACACTATTTTAGTGTCCTTGAAACACGTTAAATGTAGTTAATATAGTATACTATACTAATATCTACTAACCATATAGTAAATATATGTAGTTAATTAATATTACTCAGTACTTAAATGTATAACTATACTGTAACATGGACAACTAAAATAAAGTGTAACCCCACATTACTTCAGGGGCAAGGTTCCTATAAGTGGCTTTGAACAAATTACGTAATTTTAGCATACACATTTGTTACAAATAAATAGTATAAATAGTTTTTAATTCTATACAATCATTAAAGACGAATGTACACGGTACCACGTTGGCTGTCATACAAGCTTGCAGTCGATTTGATTCTCTCAGGAGAAATCGTGTGGAAATCGTTGATGCTTGAAACTGTGTGCGAGGAATTATGAGCCAAGCCAAGTTATGAGCACCTATAGACAATTTTTAAACATGTTAGCTGTCCCCAAATCATACACAACCACATCACATATACTAGATCTATGAATATTTTTAAAGCCAAGTGAGTGACACACATACAAATCCACTCTCTAGTTGTCTTTTCACAAAATCATCTGAAGCTATAGCAGCAACATTGGAAGCTCCAATCTCCGTGTTTAGCATGAATTGCCGCCGGCTCGCCGTGTACAGTACAGTAGTGCCGTGTACCAGTGGCTTTGACACGAATATCTAGTAAAGTGTCCTCGGACGCCCGAGTGTCCGTCCTTGTCCAGTGTTCGCCCGCCTGAACTTAGTCTCTATTCATTTACTCACAGTTATTCATCCTGACTGGAGATCTGGATCACGTACCCCTACTATAATAAAACCGAGTCGTAATGTTAGAGCGACATTGCTGAATAAATTGGCCTCTTAATACGATTTGATAAGCGTGAGCAGTACCATGTCCATTTATATGACACAATGACAGCTCCAATCGGACATGTAATGAAGAAGGATCCCGTGTAATGTGCCATGGAGATATCTAATCATGTATGTGACGAAAGGAAAAGGGTCATTTCCAGTTCGTTGCTCAATTAAAAGAGATACGAGATCCTTCGTTGTACCAATCAGAGGAACAAAATCACCCTGAGAGCGGCCAATATAAACAGCAGACCATGGCTGTGTCAACTTAGTCTTGAATTTCTTTATGTAATGGTTAACAAATCCTGGTAAAAATAATGGCAATGCTAAAAAATAAGCAGAGGAACATCTAAAGCTGCTGCACGGCACTCCGGGAGGTATAATGCACACTAAAGCTGCTTTAATCATAAGCTAGTGTGGCACATTTGTGCTCTTTGCAGGGAAAAAAACCCCCCAAAAGCTGCAAATGTGCTTTTTCTCTGAACAAAAGTACGAAAAATAAACAAGGAATCGATAGCTGTCAGTGTGAGCTAAAGAGCAAAACAAAAGGAGTAAGGCAGAGTATGAGGAATGCTTTTGGCTCCCTTTTCAGATGCCATTCAACAAGTCAAGGCTGACTAGACAAGCTCAATGAGGCGTCTTGTAGTATGTTTTGTGGCTGCCTTACAAACATTGTTTGGTTATATAAAACTGCATTTGTGGCTCTAAAACAAAATCCAATTATGGAGATGAAAAAAAAAGCATGGTTACAGTGTTTTCAAAACAGTGTTCACACACTATCAATGTCAACATTTTCCAGAAAATCTCTTCTAATTTACGAGTAAAAGATGATTTTTTTTAATTTTTTTTTTTCAAAAACATCAATGACTGCAATGAATGCACAGGCCAGAACAAGTCCACTTCGGTTTATTATAATTACAAATGCACACACTCCATCTCTAGACAGATGTCTCCCTCACCACCTGTACATCTGAGCGCAGAAAAAGACATTTTATTCTCATTTGCTGAGTTTAATGAGAACCACATGTAATAACTGAACTTGGCCCTCCGACTGGCATCAAAATTCATAGCCGTGATTTGAAGCTCTGAGGCCTGACCAGAACATTCAGTTTAATAAAACAACTGCGTTTTCATGGTTCAGATGAGGCAAAACGCTGCATATTTCAAAGCGAGATGTGCCGATTCAGATGGGTAATGATTGTCCCCATCATTAAGGATTTGCCACACTGTATTAGTTTAACCGCTTTGATGCAGGAATTGTCTAATGTTCTCAGGGATTATTTTGACTTCAAAATAAGGCAATAATCATTAGCAATATGCTTTTGATCCCCTGCCAAAATGATTACATTAAGAGAGTTATACATCTGTCCACTGGAATAATATACAGTATTTCCGGGTACTTTGTGCATTATCACGTTTTGTCTGTTTCTATGTTGTCATACAATAAAAACAGACTGCCTCCAAAATAGCATACTTGTCTACTTGCACAGTATGTGAAAAGGGTAGTGTGTCCGAATTCACAGTATTCACAGTAAGTGTGCATCTGATGGACACTTTACTATCACACGACGCTGCAGCTAAGCAGGTAGACAACATGACAAATGTAATATGACTGCACCCATACATACTATAACACTGTAAAAAAAAAAAAATCATGATTTGTACACTGTAAAAAAAATATTGTTGGTTTAACTTAAAAAATGAAGTAAAAATGGCTGCCTTAAAAATTTAAGTTCATTGAAATGGAAAAATTGAGTTAATCCAATGAAGGTGATTGATTTAATCATCAGAAACTTAAAATATTATGTTATCTGAACTACATAAATTATTTAAGTTGATTTGACAAAAGAAATAATGTTGTGATTACAAATCACGATTTTTTTTTTTACAGTGTAATCACATTTTTTCTTTGTCAAATCAACTTAAATAATTTATGTGGTTCAGATAACATAATATTTTGAGTTTCTGATGATTAAATCAATCTCCTTCACTGTATTAACTCTTTTTTTCCATTTCAATGAACTTAAAATTTAAAATTTTAAGTTAAACCAGCAATATTTACAGTGAAGTAATTACTTATTAAAACGCAATACTTAAGAGAATGCGGTTTCATATGCAGCCACTGTTACATAAGAAAGACAACAGTCATAAAATTATGGCTAAGGGTCAAAGGTCAACATCCATGGTGGTTAGGAAGTAATATGCCGCCTTGACTTCTGAAGTCTTGATTACGAGCTTATCGCATTCAAGTGTTTTGTTGTAGGAAAGCGTAGGAATCATGGAGGACACCAGGTATATTCTTGATTTATTGGGAAAATCTTTTTAAACCCAAAATGATATTTAATGTGAACATTAGCTGCACTATCTAGATAGTCAGCTTGTTGACAGGTTATTTTTCGCTGTGCATAAAACATATACACTTCATAATAAAATAGGCTCCACAAAATTATATTAACAGCAAGACAAGATGATGTAGCTGTTATGAAGAAAAAAAAACTATTAAAGAATACCAGTCACAGCAGCAATCATTCTCCAGTCAACCATGTTTAAAGTTTATGGCACGACCAACTCGGGATCTCGGGTCTTAAAATTCTCACTGAGATTCCCTGTGGTAAATATCACATGAGTTCATGCCCATTTTTAACAAGGAAACTTGTGTATTTCCTGTGGATGGTTGAATTGGCTTTGAAAAGTTCTGGATTCCACGCATAAAAAAAAAAAAAGTAAATGTATTTTTCTCTGTACTTATTTAACCACTCTCACACTCTACCTCTACATCAGGCTAAATTGCAGGGAACAATACTAGCGGACCATTACAAAGAGACAAGATGCTGTGTTGCAGGGGCAGACATGACTGTGGTCAGGGCCAATCATTAAAACCAATGACAGGATAAAGTGTGTGTGTGAAATGGGCTACAGTAATTACTGTTCTTTGTTGTAATAGCTGTGTTTGGCCAGATCAGGTGTTATGAAGCAGACCACCACATACAGAGCATACAGAAATACACATACAGAGCATAGGAGGATACAGCAGGAGAGTCAGTGATAATTTATGAAGTGCATTGTATAAAAAATAATTAATAAATAGTAAATAATATAATGGGCACCTTACATTTACAATTCACTTGACTATCCAATTAGGATTACCACTTTGTTATCTAATATAATTAAAATAGAAACCACATCTTTATGATTTAAATAAAAAGCTACACAAGCAATCAATGTTGTTTTGATTATTCAGCGCATTCGGTATTGCTGTGGTGAAACTACTTTTACAAAAAAAAAAAAAAATCCTCAAACAAAAAACATATTCAGTAACATACACACACAAGACAAAACTGTATTTTTGCTCTGCCAATTACAAAAAACTCGCGTCCACAGTGCGACTGAATGAAACAGCGATATTAAAACGAATCTCTTGAGTGAATAATTCAATGACTCACTAGTTAAGGCAGTGAGTCACATAAACATATAATATGTCTATTACTACGTTACTTCCAGGAAGATTAATTAAAAATCCTCACATAGATGACAGTATGTTTAAAAAAGATTTAAAATACATAAATATAACAATAAATCATTGCCATATTAAAAGGCTAAGAGACAAAAATGTTCATTCTCTTTTCTCTGTTCAAGAAGATTATAGACTATATGAATTGGCAGTGAGCTTCTGCTATGATTAGTTTATAAATCGCAACAGTTATCAGGTATATCAACGACCTGAATGTATGTGTCATTCAAATAGATTCACCATCTCTTAAAAACAACATCAGTATCCCGAGAATGAAACCGATGAAAGTAATGACTGTTACCTGGGAAACGGCGGTGACAGCCAGAGAGCATGTTGTGAGAAGAGATGGAGTTCTGTGTAATTTACATGGATTCTGGGTATGTGATTTGAACAAGGACATATCCGGATTTGCATTTACCTTCATAATGGAGAGGGTAAAAATAAACTCTCATTTCCCTTTTTGAATCCATTATGTTTTTGCTTACGCTGATAGTAATTCAATCTGAGGATAGGGAATGGTTTAGGATAGAGGTTAAAAAATAGGGTAAAAGCTATCAAAAATGCTTCTGCTGTAATATAATTAACCTCTTAAAATGGAAAAACATCACCCAACGCTCTCCAATCAACCAGCAACAGGCTATAGAGCCTTGAACACTCACACACAGCTCTCCAACATCTACAGCAGTCAGTTGTTGATGCAGGTAATGATCATGCTGGTTAGTTAGGTAAGCTCCTCCTGACAACGCTGAAGAAATCAGCTGCAACCCCGAAAGCTTGTGAGCTGCATGTCATTAGCAAAGGTAAATGAAAGGTTAAAATCATTTTCAGCATATAATCCTCAGCTCAAATACCGCATCCAGGTAAACAACAGGTGGTTTTTAACATCCACACAAAGACCCTCTCGTGTTTTCAGGCGCCTTGTTAGCAAAGCTGAACATTTTTCTGCAGGAAGTCTTCAGGTTCCTCAGAAAACATTTCCTTCTTCCCTTATTACACACATTATTGCATCATGTTTTGCAATTTATTGTTATATACACTTTTTAAAAGGCTAATTTGTCATTTAGCTGCAAACTGCTGGCTGGAAAAAATCTGTATTTATGGTTAATGTGAATTACCAAATGTGAAAGATTAGCGGTTTGAGAATATAGGATGTCTGATGTTTCAGCTTGAGATGATCAAAATTGTGATTATCTATGATACTGTTCAAAAGAAACATTATATTTCTAATGTCACATATTTTTTTATTCATTAAGACATGCGGTTTCCACAACAACTGATTTTTAACGTTGATAATAATAAGACATTTTTCTGGAGTCCCAAATCAGCACGCTTTCTGAAGGAGGAATAACAGGAATAACATTTATTTGAAATATTAATAATATTTCACAATATTACTGTTTTTACTATATTGTTTATCAAAAAATGCAGCCTTGGTGAACTTCTTGGGAGACTTGTTATAGAAAATATAAAAAATATATATAAATTGGTTGTAAAATTGGATTTAAAAGTGTTGGAAGATGTTAAACATTTACAGGAATCAACAAACGATTTATTCTGAGAAAGATCTGCCCAATTAAATCAGAAATGATCTGATCTACATGAAAGTTTGTTGCTTTATAGTAAATACCATAATATAAAACCACCATGAAAAAAAAACTGCATTGGAAAATATATTTTAAAAACGCATTTGCCAAAAATAAAACTTTGTGATCAGAATTTGTGTTTGTCCAAAAGTAATAAGTAGAGATTATTTGAGCATTAATAATAAAACATACAGTGCTGGGTTTCTCAAAAGCATCTACAGTAAATGCCATCTCACATCAAAAAACAATAACTATAAAGATAACTATAATAACTTTTAGTAGTGTCCACACCAGAGGACAATATCGTTCTGTTCATTCTAAGCGCTTCAGTTTTGTAGTCAGCTACTTGAAATACCCGAGCTCTTAAAGCAAGATGGATTCTGATTGGCCGTCAGTGTTTTTATACAGTAGTTCATCAGCTGGAACAAAACATGCTGAAAGTAATTCCAAAAGATATAATTTCTCAGTGCCATTATTGTTATAGCCAATAGTTGTGGTGTCTGTGGACTCAGCTATTTTATATATTAAGAACTTTTTTTTTTATTATTGTTTTCGTTATAGTAATCGTCCTTGGTACATAGAACCATTGGCACCAATTGTCTCTACGATCAACTTGGCTCACAATGCTTTTGAGAAAAGCAGCCCAGTTCTATTCTTGTATTTCTAATTTTCTACCTCAAAAGTGCTTACTGTATCACTGTACCTTATATCAAGCTCTTGCCTTTTTATGTCTGGAATATCCATCAGACGGTCAGCGAGAGGAGAGTGTTAGTAGACGCACGTGGGCGTGAGACTATATCCGTCTTGACAGACTTTGAGTTGCAAAGCGCTCGTAGGACACAAAAGCACAAAGAAACAAACCATCACAGGCCACATCTGATTGTGGAAAAGCAGCAAGTTTAAGTCTACCATTATGCATGTTCAGCCATGAAAACAAGTTTAAAAGTCTAGACCGATGACTTCCAGAGTTATTGAAGAGTCTATAATCAAAGCTTAGAAACAGATCTTCTGTGGAAAAGAATGCCATATAAGTTGTCTGCCTTTTCACAGAGAATGAAGTCTGAAATCGAGAAGCTAAAAAATACAGTATACTCAAATCAGCCTTGACCCAAGTTTCTCTTTCAACTCCGTTTCATCATCTAGCCATGTGCTTCCAAGTCCGAAACGAGAAATGAAACGCCTGAGCAACATCTGGTAGCGGCACTTGTCTCTCCGAGGTTTCCTCTGTGTAAACGGCCAGCAGTCCATTAATACAATCGCAACATACAGTAGCCCAAAAAACATTTGGACACATCAGCAACACTCAAAAATGTTTGAACATCACTGCATTATATTGTAAAAATATCAAAGAAAGACAGCACAAGCAGGTCTTTAAATGATAAAACAATAGATATACTGTGCAAAATGAAAACAATAGCGACCATAATTGGAAAATTTCCAGTTGAAAAGGACACCTATGCGAATATAAATCTACTAAAAATTATCTTCAAACCAGTTAAGTCAAAAATAGTGAAAGTTGTTTGCAGATAATTTCCTATTTTGTTATCCAACACAGTGACATTTGTACAGTTATAAGTATGCCTTAAGTGCCCAAATCCTTTTTGGAGCGACTGTAGGTCAGGACTGAAGTGCTTATCAGTACTTTGCCTTGTCGGATGGGGCGCCGTGACATTTGCAGTGTTGATGGAGTGAGAGGTTGGACCCTCCCGCAGCGCATGAACGAGATCTGGAGAGAGCCCCTTGGCTCACCTTCACCCTTTCGCAATTTTGAGTGCCGCCGTATGATTTTATTGGACAACGCCATATCAAATAGTGTGTTGTGTGAGGCTGCTTTTTTCCCCAAAGGTTAGCCAATATGCACCTTATCTCACAGGGGCACTCTGAGAGAAAAAAAAAAGTGGAGAAAACAACAGGAATAGAGAATTCATTCTGAATTTAGCCATCTTAAGAGTTCGACAAAGAGATTATCCCCATGCTATCTATAAAACTTGTAAAGTCACAATTTCACGTAAAGCGTTTCACTTTTCACAAAACTCTACTTACAGAGAAATGATTAACTTGAGAACCAATGTAAGAAAAGATTAACAAAGTTTTCCACACACAAATCTAAAATATTTCACCTGAAATAGACTGGTGAATGTGAACCAAATCCAAATTATCCTCCAAAGCACACAATGCAAGAAATATCATACAAATACCTTCCAATGAATCAAAGAAATATGAACCCTGCAGCGCAAAACACAGGATGTGTGTCCTTGAACAAAGTCCTAACAATAATTCAACGGATACAGAACTGCCAAAAATTCACTCACCATAATCACAATGACTGAATTGTAACACTTTGGAACAAACTATGGAATCAAGCAGAGCTTATGAAGTCAAAAGTCTAAGTTTCGGTCTCCTTTCTGCTTGTCTTATTTGGAGCCCACAAGACAACTTTGTGAATAATATCACAGCTTTACAGGAACATCCGTTGTCAGTGATGGGAATTCTGACTCACTGCAAAACAGTGGCTGGCTACATAAACTTCCGTCTAAATTTTTTCTTCAAGACAATTTAAAGTCAGTAACATCAAAAGGCAGAAGGATGTGTACCGACAACTTTTAAGTTGGCTATTATTAAACCTCTTATTAAAAAAATGCACCTAGAGAATTAGTCAATTAAAGGCCGATCTCAAATCTATCCTTTCTGTAAAAAAATCTAGAAAAGGCCTTTTTTTTTTAGAAAGAAATGGAATCTGTGAGGATTTCCGGTCAGGATTTAGACTGTATCATAGTTGAGACAGCTCTCAATAGAGTTACAAATGATTTGCTGTCATCATCCGATCGTGGTTGTATCTCTCTATTAGTGTTACTGGATCTTAGTCCTGCATTTGATACCATCGACCACACCATTCTTTTCAATAGACTCCAAAATGATGTTGGCATTAGGGGAAATGCATTAGCATGGTTTAAATCATACTTATCTGACCGTTATCAGTTTGTAGCAGTAAATGAAGAGATGTCCTATCAATCACAAGTTCAGTATGGTGTACCGCAAGGCTCAGTACTAGGAGGACCGTTGCTTCTCATATATCATTAAGAAGCATGACATTAGTTTTCACTGTTATGCTTATCCTCAGCTCTATATTTCTTCGTGACCGGACAAAACTTAACATTTCACAAAATTAATGGAATGCATAGCTGATGACTGATGAAAATGGATGACTAGTAATTTCCTACTACTTAATTCTGAAAAAAACAGAGTTTCTAATTATTGGACAAAAAACCTCTCCACATAGTAACATAGAATACTGTCTGACACTCTGTCAAGTCTTCGTCGTCAGATAGGAACCTGGGTGTGCTCTTTGATACCAACCAGATCTAAAACATTCTTCCATCTTAAAAATACGGCTAGATTATTGTAATGCTCTACTGGGTGGTTTCCCTGCACGCTTAATAAACAAACTCCAGTTGGCGCTATGTAAATAAATAAAGGTGATTTGACTTGAACGGTCTCATTTAAATTGAAACATAGTCTTACTGCTAGTTGGTCAAACTAGACACCGTCTTAACAAAGACAGGGATAAAAGGGATAAAATATTATTTCATGTCATCATGTGGTCCCCGATATCCCGGTATGGTATATTGCATGCTCTAAATGTTACAATAAAGACAATAAAGTAACTTCATATTTCCTAGTTCAGTTTGTGGCAGACCAATTCAGCTTATAGACACAAAACTAAGAATTTTTAAAATAATAATAATAAATTGAAATAATTAATAAATGTTTCCTATACATAAAATTCCAGCTATTAAATAATGTGATTTGTGAATGATTCATGAAAGAATCATTTAAAACCACAAACTGATTCAATGAAAAAGATCCAAGTCAAAGGGATGTTTCATTAACAATACTGTGTGGTCTCCGAGTCCAGGCTGTTTGTTAGGTCTGGTTTTTCGCTCCATCTCTCCAAGGTGGGGATGGAAATGTTGAGGTAGTTTACGTGGAAGGGGGTCTCTGTGGCAGGTGGGATTTAATCAGTTTAATCCTTGTACTGGAAGCAAGAAACCAAGCTGAGAAAGAGAGATAGAGAGAGCGAGGGAGATCTTGAGATGTGGTCACTCACTTGCACCCTGCAGGTCTCTAGCCACCTGCTGCACCAAATGAGCAGCAAAGAGAAATCATGTTGAACCTGCACAGGCTCAAATGTCATTTGAAACCTAATCTAAGCCAAGCTGCAATGAAAACCACATCTTTTCACTACAGTAAACACTACAGCAGGGGCATTTCTAGAGATCATAAACATAGCATGTGTTTTTCTACTTCGTACTGCCCAGATTTGGCTGATATTCACATCCACAAGATCAACAGCTGAATTTATGCAATTATAGTATATACAGTAAATGAGGGTGGTGGTGAAGCTTTTCAGATCTAGTTGGAAAAACAAGCAAGACCAGTACTTTGAGTAAATTAGGCCCTCCCAAATTTTGATTGCGTTCCAAACCCAACTGTGAGAGTGACTTTTCCTTTTAAATGGGCATCAGAGAATGATTTCATCACTAATTCCTAAAAAAGGCCTTTCCAAAGAGTGTACGTTATTAGACTGGGTAATGTTTCTTAAGCTTTTGTACAGGGGAAAACAGATACTGTGGTTATGACTTCATATTTTTTCTGGCTGTTACCATTGGAAGCGTAAGAAACCCACTGAACGGGAAACCGAGAAAAGGCTGCGGTGAGATGCAGCTTGCAGAATTAAACAACAGGAGAACACTCTGAATCGCAGAAACACTCATTGCTGACAGTTTGAGGACAATTTCCTACGCCAACAAAGGAAAATGTTTGGGATTAAATGAGCCCACATCTTGCCTGGTATAGATGGGCTTTTTCATTCTTGCCATAAACGATGAACGTTCATTTTTGTAGAGCGCAGACGAAACCCACACATCTGAATTTGATTCTGCTCGCATAAAGGAGATCTCCGAGGAGTGAAAATAATTCAGCCCAACAGCAGACTGTCTCTGTGATCTACAGCGTTTAGAATATCCGTGAGCAGGTGCACGATTAAACTCAATGGTGGTTTAAAGGAGTAATGCAGACAGAAATGAAAATCCTGTCATCATTTACTCACCCTCTGACATGTCATTCAAAACCTGTATGATTTTAGTTCAACCATGGAGTTACAAAATTATTCATCAGAATGTCAAAGTGGTTCTTTTCCATACAGTAAAAGTGGATAGATGTAAAAGTGGTCCATTCGACCTAGCATTTTTATCAGTGGAATTATGGCTTAAATTTCAGTCCCTCACAAAAATCTATCATGGGACTTCAGAAGCCTCGGAATTTAGTGCACAAGCCTCACTTTTATGGTATATTTTTATAGTGCCATTTTGTCCTTTTTGGAGCTTGACAGTCCCAGTTCACTTTCATTGTATGGAAAAGGTCAGCCTAGCACCTCCTTTTTTTGCATTTCACAGAAGAAAATGAATCGTATGGGTTTGGAACAACGTAAGATAATGATGTTTTAATTTTTGGGTGAAGAACTCTTAGAACACTCTTAGAAGAAAAGGTTCTATCAGCGCTACATATTTGGAACCCCTAAAAGGTTCTATACACTCTTAAAAAAGGGTTCCTCTGGATGGAACCATTTCTGGTTCTAAATAGAACCATTTCTTCTAAGAGTGAATCCAATTTTTTGGATTTCTTTCTTCAGTCTAATACACAAAAAATATATTTAAAATATCTTCTTTTGTGTTTACAGAAGAAAGGCATACAGGTTCAGAAAGACATGAGGAAGAGCAAATGATTAAAATAGGATCGGACCTGTTAAACTCAAGGTTGCAGGCTGAAGAGTTACCAAGTACACAATCCTATTCATTCATCAATGAGCTTTTTGAGGTCAGCACTTAACCCTGGGTTTCTCCAGAGGGATTGTCCGTGTAATTAGTGCACCATAAGTCACTATGGATAGGAAGTGTCTGCTAAGGAGAGCAACTTCGTTCCATTACTGAGATATTCATTAGAAAGACGACAGTAGGTCAATGATATTAGCTTCAGCTGATGTAAATCCATGCAGAGGAGAGTCTAAGAGAGAGCGACAGAAACATCCCAGTGTGAAATGTACTGAACTGAACCAAAAGAGCATAAAGACACAGTGCTATTATAATACCGCCGTTCAGCTCACGATCCACCACCCACTCACCAAGTTTGTTAAAAACTAGCTGTCTAAAAAACCTTTTTTCATAGTAATTATATTAAAAGAGAACTATGTGTTAGAGCACTTCACTAAAAAAAAATCAGTTTAAATGAATTATTTACTTGCAGCAAAACTGCTCACCGATGCAAAAATAATCGTTTATTTTACAATTGGCTATGGTAAATATCAGGTTTAAATCACTAAGATGCTCTGAAATGACTACACATTGTCTATTTTTATGGATGGTCGAAAGATCAGTAAATGTTGCAAGTCAGATTCAAGCAAAACATATTTGTGGAATTAATAAGTCTGGCCTTGACATTGCCTGACTGTCAAGTGTAAATTGATATGATACTGGAATAGACTAACTATTAGCCAGCTTACATGGCTTTATGAAGTCAGTCATGGATCATAAGTGGTGCTGAAAAGTAAACAGAGGCCATAATTCTGGCACATTCTCTGTCAAGCTAGATGACACAAAGAGTGATATCGCAGCTAGAAGCAGGTAGAATGAGTGACCACAGTCAGATGAAACTACTTAATGTGACGCAGCTGCTCAAATGTGTGTTTTTTGTGTGTGTGTGTGTGCGTGGAGCCGGTCACATGTAGACAACGCATGCGAAGCCTTCACTATTTCAGGCAAATCTAATAATGTCCTAAATTCAATTTAAATGCAGATTTACAAGCCAGTGCTTCAGGTCCGCATCAGAGCGAGACAGAACGGGCTCAGTCTGTGCCTTTAAACACAATTTGTGAAAACGAAGTTGGTGTGGCTTCTAATAAAAATCTCCTGACAACGGGGTAAATGAAATCATGCCTCACTGCGAGCGTGTGTCCTTGTGCTACAGGGAATGATTACATTGCCAGAAATTGGCAGGTGATGCAATGAACAGCTTGGAATTACAAGAGCATCCACAGGTCACAATGCAGCATTCTCACAAGGCACTGTTTTTCTTACCATCTTCCGTGAATACACAACAAACGGTTTTGGAAATAAATTGAAGAGTTTGTGGGAAGATCTCTAAAAAACTTTAACTAGCAAAAGGAATAACAATTCATCTGGTATCTCATTAGCTTAATGGCCATTCTGTTTTTTTGCCAATCAGTATGTGCATATATATATATATGTTGTCCTTTCAATTTTTTCTTGTCTGACTCACTTGAATGAAAGGCTCATTATTATGCCTGTCTTTGTCTCTCTCAGGTGAGAATCACCTAATTATACATGATGAGGGCTGGCCTGTTCACATATTTCGTATGTGTTTTGTGGCCTTATTTCAGAAACTTATTTTTAAACAATATTCTTTCAAAAATACAAACATGTACATACATGTTGCTCACATATTATGGTAGCCCTGTTTGGGCTAAACAGAGTGTAATTTCACCTGTGCCATTAATATGTTTATAAGCAACTGAAAAAAGTACAAATGTCAGGGCATGTCAGAACATCTCAAGGACCCCAAATACACCTTGGTCCCCACAAATAGTTAATCCTATTTGTTTGAACTTTCTATTCATCAAAGAATCTTGTATCCAAGTCAGTCACAAAATTCGGCTTTTGTTGAATGGAAAATAAGATGCAAAAACTTTTCTCGAATTGTCTACCATCAGTCCGTTCGGAGCACTCAAAGGGTACTTCACCATTAAATGGGTTCACTTATCTGAAATACTGGTTTTTGAGTTATACAAACACAAGAACGAGACCGCTACAGATTGTTTTGTAACATAGCTGTGAGATATGATGGAAAAGTTTCGCCCCCTCCTTCAGTTGTAAGCGCGCATTTGTATGCGAGAAGAAGCTTGGTGTTTGCTCTCCTGAGAGGGGGCGGACATACTAAAAGTAAGCGTGCAAATGGAAGTGAGGTCCTCGAGTGAAAGTGCAAATGAGCAGATGTATTTCAGCTATAGCAAGGAAGGTTACTCTCGCTCTCTAAATCCCCCCATGGAATAGTGGGTGGTGAATCTTCTACTCTTATTTTACTCTATATATGCACACAAGAGTGACTCATCGAGATTGACTCAATCCACCTGCAAGAGATGATGGATGGAAAGAGAGATAAAGGCTAAAAGAAACAGAGGAGGAGGAGGAAGGAATCATAGGGCAAAATCTAAAGCCAACTTTTTGTTTTTGGACGCTTAGAAGATGCATTGTATCCCACTGCAAGAATCCACAGCTGTCACCCCCTCACCATCAGAATGAAGTGCAGGAGATCTGCGTGTCCAGGGATTGATCGTTCAGTGAGATATACACTTGTGTTGACAGAAGGATTAGAGGTTCTCGGGAGGATAATAACTGGAGACAATGCACTGGGAACGTTCAAGAGATCCATCACCTGCTTTCTAGACACCTGTGAACTCAACGCACTGAGACGTGCCAACATAGGTCCGCAACTAAATCTGTGTCCACTCTGGGGAGGTTGGGAAAGGAAATATTCAGCCTGGTGAGAGACATGAATCAGCTACGCAATGTTGGCAAAAAAGAGCATGAAAGAAATACCACCAACATTATCAGTCCCAAGGTCTGCACTACAAAGAACAATAAAACATGGCACACCAAAGCAAAACCACCAGAAAGAAAGAAAGAAAAAATGTCTGATATGTTGGCAGCTTGTCAATAATATGATTACTAGTTTCTCTAGGGATTCTCAGAAGACTGTATCAAGACAAAAAAGATGATTTCATCCCAATATCTCAGTAAAAAAGCTGGGATAAAGAAAGGGGAAGAGTAAAATTGAAATAAATGTTTACACTTCCAAAATAAAATGTGAGTGGTTTTGCTTTAGCACAATTTCCAGTCACAATTCAAACATCCAGTTGTTTGTTGTTATGCGATTGATTGCTATAGTGCACTGAGTGGAGTTTAACATGGTTGAGTGTTCGAAATGGGAATGGTTGAGTGTTTTCTATCACTGTAAAAAAATGTTGTTATCACAACATTTTTACTTTTGTCAAATCAACTTAAATAATTTATTTAGTTCAGATAACTTATTATTTTGAGTTTCTGATGATTAAATCAATCTCCATTGTATTAACTCACTTTTTCCAGTTCAATCAATTTTAAGGCAACCAGGTTACTTAATTTTTTAAGTTAAACCAACAATATTCTTTCAATTTATACCCATGGTCACACAAGACCTTACTCTGCTCAATTTTATTCACATCACATGCATTGGGTAAGCTCAGTGGAAACGCAAGATTTTTTACCTTCCAAAAGAGGATCGAAACAACAACAGAACAGACAAACTTAGAAGCTTTGGAGCACACGTGATTTATAAACCCAGAATGACCCAGCAAAATTATATGGGATCATACCATATCGGATAAGATACAATCTGGATTTTAAACAAAACAACAGAAAAACCTAAAACCAAACCTTAAGTATGAGCAACAATAATGGTGTTTTTTTGATTTAGCAATCAGCTGATAATTAAAAGCTTATAGAAATGCAAATAGACGCAGCGCAAATCAAACACAGAGATTTACGGGGACAGTAATGCTTGAAAAAGGGGAGATCAAAAAAAAAAAAAAACGCGAACAACGGTTAAGTCACCAACATCTGTTCTGCAAAGAACAATAACAAGATCATTAAAGAATGCTGTCACGGGATCTCTGGTACATGACAGGGGGAGCTTGTTTCATTACTCACACTAAGAACAAAATATGTCAGATTCAGTGTGCAGTGACACAAGGCCCCCTGAAAACTGATCTGCATTTACAAACCTCCCGTAAAGTGCGAGCGATAGAATTAAAGGAGAGCATGAATCAGGTGAGATTGCCATATAAAAGCATCAGCCAGCTGGGATTAAATTACACACACATTTGCTCTTTTCATGTGGCTTGGCGTGCGTAAGTTAATGCAATATCCAAGTGGGCTGTTTTTGTGTTTTACACACAAGAATGGTAAAAAAAAAAAGGAAATGTAAATATCACCCTCATAAGAGGACGCTCATGTTTGCAGCCATCAACGTGCTTGTATCCGAACGCAACACTCTTGCTGTGCAAATTACTTTCATAAAGTGATTTTACCAGCGGCAGTACTTGTTGTTTCAGCTCTGTGGTTTCCATGGAGACTAAGGAACAGTGGGAACGGGAGAACCTCTTGTCACGCTCGAGCCCAAACTCCGTCCCTAATGCTTGTTTCCAAGCGAGGCTCTCTCTGGTAACAACATCCCTTGAGCAGACAGACACATAGACAGACAGACCGCCCCCTCCGGCCACCCGTGCTAATGTGCTGTAGGCTGTTTTTTTGGTCAAAGAATCTCAAATGTTTGCTAAAAGCCAGCTCTTAGCGTTGCCAACTTGGCAAGCCGCTACAAACCCCCAGGGCTGGTTTGAAACGTACCTTGCATTGGCCCCGGTGGGTTTGCTCTCGCGGCGCGTGGGCCGATGCTCTAAGTGACTGCGCTCTCTCTCCCCAATGCATTCCTTGATTTTACTTTATCAAACAGTATTGGCCATTAATATTCAGTGCAGTGAGAAGCATACAAGGGCATGCAAATCAAATCCTGTCGAGAGGATTATTGCATCGCTCAAAGCTACGGCTGACATATTGGCTGTGTACGTCTGCTGTGCCGTTCCTCCTAGGCAGGAGTTAGACTTTTGCATCAGTTAAAACCAAAACGGTGGCTGTATTAACCTAAGGTCAGTGAGAGAGCCCTGTAGATTTATCACTGTTTCTGCTGAAAGAGTTGTTTGCTATAACAAATGTTTGCAATTACGATTACTTCGCAGTGAAGCGTGGAAGAGCGCTTCGACTCTAATTACAGATAAGAGACGAGAGATCAGGTCCACAAATGGTGACCAGGGTAATTGTCATGCATATCAGTGCAGCCTACCATGGCAACACAAGACAATTGGTACCTGCAAACTTATTTCCCTTAATGATTTGGAAATATTTTAAAACAATGGACCTCAAAGTCTTACTCGTTTTGCATACTGATAGATCTGAGCTTAAATGGATATTACAGCAAAACATGATTCTGTGATCATTTACTCGTTTCAACTGCATGACTACATGAATGAGATTAATGTAAGTAAATGTAAGAAACGACATTAATGTTAGTAAATGTAATTTTTTTAAGTATTCCAGAGACCCGTGTCATCAAGTTAAAATTGTTTACAGCATCAGTCAAAAGAAAACAATGTGATGCTCACAGCAATAGTACGGTGGGATGTACGAAACTAAGCACTTGTTATTAGCCTTTATTTATGGTTGTTGTTCAATTATTGTCCACTTAATTTTGATTTGTTAATCTTTGGTCACTTTCTTACTCAAAAAAACAAAAAAAACAAGTGACAATAAAAACTTTTCTTCTGATTAAATCTGATTAAATAATTACATAATCTTAAAAAATTGTATTACAGTTTCCCCCCAAAAAAAGCAGTACAACTTTTTTCAACATTTTAATAATAAGAAATGTTTCTTGAGCACCTAATCATTAAAATTAGCATATTGGAATGATTTCTGAAGGATTTAGTGACGCTGAAGACTGGAGTAATCACAGTCTTTGTATCACAGGAATAAATTACATTTTAAATCATAACAATAATTCAAAATATTATTGTTTTAATGTAGTTTTGATCAAATAAATGCAGCTTTGGTAAAAAATGAGAGCGACTTCTTTCAAAAACATTAAAAATAGTACTAACCCCAAACTTATATAGACGAATATCAACGAATATAAGTGTACATTTAGATAAGCGAGTATGAAAGCACACTTTTCCAATGTGTACCAATGAATCTGTATTTTTACGTTCTTTATTCAAAATACTTATAAGTCAGAACAGGAACACGCACATGCATTTTTTGATGATTTTAAAGCATAACATAATTGTGAAACTGGTCAAAAGGGAAGCACAACTGGATTGGAGAGTATGAATCATAATTAAGATGGTCTCAAGAAGGCAAGTATAGCAACCCAAAGAGCATTCCTTAAGCTCGGCTTCTAAAACCCAACTACAGATTCCTCTGTCAGAAAGAGAAAACGGTGAGAGAGAAAAAGAGCAAGGAGGTGAGAGAGAGAGGGAGCGAGAGAAAGAAAGAGCGCTTTTAGCTTTTCCCTATATCAACAAAACCTCCTATGCTCACAGGGGATGATGCTCAAATACAGTACTTAAATATTTAATCACATATACACCAATTTAAGAAACCTGATTATGCAAATGCCTCCATTACTTTCTGAAATTAAATGATGCAGAACATTATTTTGGGCATGTGTAATGTCGTGAATGTTTAAATATATCTGTGTGGGCATACAGTAAATACTACTAAAAATGGTAGTAGTGGGTGAGGAAGAACCTGGAGAACAAACACATTTTCGATTAGTATTCTAACGAGACCAGAAGTCATGTACTACACCTACACACTGTGAACAGAACATGATGCACTTGTTTGAAAGAGAGAAAAAGAAACAACATAATCAATAAGAGAAATAATAATAATCAGGGCTTGACCTTAACACCTGCCAAATGCGAGTGTATTTCAGCAGTGGTATGTAACGCAGTCACTCCGACTAGCAGCTTTGGCGGGTTGAATTTTATATATAATATACATTTGATAGTTGTAATCTTGAAAATATATATAATCTGAAATAATAAACCAAATGCAATGTATTGTTGTCAAATATATCGATTTTTGGATGCATAGCGATACTAAAATATTTCTGAAACGCTAACTCATTATCTTCATAATAGATACACGATACCAGCAGCGGTTTTATCTCTCTGACAGTGAGTTGACACACAAACCCGCCTCCCCACACTCACTTCTTTAATTTGCTCCGGATGAATATTGTTGGTGTTACAGGGCTTGGATTCCGCGAGGGATTGCGCAAAATTTTACTCTCGCAGATTTTGTGCTCACTACTTTATTGTGCTTAATCAAATACATTCAAAATAATGTCAAAATGCATGTCTTGGCGAGTATTCACGTAATGTGTAACAGTATAGTGGATCTGTGTGTCAGGTCTTAAAGTGACAGCAGCCTAATATACCTGCTGCCAAATTGCGAGATAATATAAAAAAATATCTATATGGCAGTTTTCCCCCATCGTATCGATGTCAAAATTGTGGCTAGTAACTTTTGAAAACCCATTAGCCATTAGCATTTATTAAATTAAAATAAAAATGATTTCTATGCCACTTTCGTCAAAAATTGTACGTTTTCCCTGAGGACTCCCACCTTTCGTTATCCAACAGATAGTCTCGGCCCAATCTCATGCCATGCTATGTCGGGATCATTAAAGGGTTAATATCTTAAATATCTTAATTTGTGTTCCGAAGATGAACGGTCTTACGGGGTTGGAACAACATGAGGGTGAGTAAATACTGACAGAATTTTCATTTTTGGGTCAACTAACCTTTTAAACGGGACAACGTTTTGATATAAATCACCAAATCACCCCGCTTATAGTCACTTACTTATAGGCTCCCTTATAGAATAAACTGGGGCAGAAAAATATTTGTATATATATAAAAAAATCTTGCACTAAACTAATTTCCTTAGATCACTCCATTGGTGCAAAGGAGCTGCAAGCTTAACGAAGCTGCTAAAGTTCTGGCAAAGGGCTCAGACCCCCAGGTCTTCTCCACGGGGGGCTTCGGATGACTGGCAGACGGCCGCGCAGCAACCATCAACAGCAATTTCAAACCTCTATTCCCCACAGACACGCTGATTATTCCAAGTCGCACTCCTCTGGAATGTGACACTGCATTAGTACTTCATCGAACGAGACGCTCCTGAGAGAGGCTTTCCATCTTGCTCGTATCAATGAGCTTTCGGACGAGCACACGAACACCCACACGTAAGCACCAATGTCACGCTACGAGGGCGATCAGCACACGCTCTAAGCGGGTAGGTGTGGGTTGCGTGAGCAAATTCTGGAAACAATATGTTCAGAGTGAAAAGTCAAGTGCTTAACCTAACCAAGACTTGAAACAATTCAAGACTTGAAAAAAATGAAAATGAAAAAATAGAGAAAATTTAAATTCTGGTCATACTGTAAGCCATCGGGCACAGTATAATATCACATTTCTGATCTTTAACTGAGCTATCGATTGTCTTTAATGCTATAAGGATTCAGACAGTCTTTTCAGTGAAGTTCGTGTCAGGCGAGATAAGGTGTCACGCTGTATTAGTATTGGAACAAACTTAACCCACATAAACAAAACAACGGTGCTGACAGGATCTCTTACATAAATCCAGAGCACAGTCGTATTTCAAAGCTCAGCTCCCCTGGCAAACACACAGAGCAAAGCCAAACAGAACAAATCACAAGCTGCTTTCAACTATATATATCTGGAATCACGGCAGGTCCAGTCCGGCACATTCTTTAAGATGTTCACCGCTGTATCGCATGCAGACAAAAATCGATGCCGCTACCCTGAGTGTAAACCGTACTCACCTAAAAGCATGGCTGTGTGTTTAGCGCTTTAGGTGCTGCTGGTGAGGGTTTCTGTGCCGGTCAAGCTCAGTGATGAAGCACTCGTGCAGGAGCAGTCCGTGCGGTACAGCGCTGACAGAGAGAGAATGCACTCTGAACGCGTGCTGCTCTCAGCTGAGATGAAGCGAAGAGAGAGAAAGAGCGAGAGAGAGAGAGAGAGAGAGAGAGAGAGAGAGAGAGAGAGAGTCTACCCAGAGACGGATTCGGCAGATGCGGCTCCCACAGTCCCTCTGAGCGTGGAGAATAAGGGAAAATCTGGGTCGCTGCACTGTGGATGTGGCACGAGAATCTGTGTAAAATCAGCGAAGCAGCTGATCGGACGGGTTTTTGGATGATCTGCTTTGGAAATCGTGCACCTGGCTGTGAATCAGCTCGTAGGAATCTGGATCTCGTAAATCAGGGGCAATCCCAGCCTCACTTTGTGAACGCTGGAACACAGACTGGTCACTCAAATAATATAGAAAGATTCAGCGTTGGAGAGTGAGTCCTATAAGGGCTACAAAAGATTTGTTTGAAAGAAATGTCCTTTACAAAAGAACGGTGAGGGGGTGCACAAAAAAGTCGAGAAATTTGTAAATGTGCGTGGCAAAAAAACTGGAGTAATCACAGTCTTCGTATCACAGGAATAAATTACATTTTAAATCATAACAATATTTCAAAATATTATTGTTTTAATGTAGTTTTGATCAAATAAATGCAGCCTTGGTAAAAAATGAGAGCGACTACTTTCAAAAACATTAAAAATAGTACAAAATAAATCCTATTTTACCAACATGTGATTATCATATGATTATCATAATGTGAAGGGTTTTTTTTTCAGTCTGAATTGAATGTGCACACGACCGTTTTTAACTAAACAAAGATAACATTATGCATTTTGGACATTCATTTACATGACAATGGCGTTTTCGGGGCCTGAAAAAAGTTTTCAAAGTGCTTTTTTTATAAAGTCTCAGTGTAAACTGCAAAAATGCGAATTTTTGAAAACTGTGACATCATGAGCCTGCGTATTACTTTCTCAGTCAATAGGCATGTAGCATTTCTTTACAAGGTCACCGCCAAATACTGGACAAGCAACATAATGCAGTGCTTTTAGTCATTTTCACAGATCCGTGTGAATGGGGATCGTTTTTTTTTAGTAAACACGCCTGATTGAGTGTTCCAATTAAGTTGAGGGTGAAAACAAACATACCAGTGCAGTTTGATTTATGAACAGATTACTCTTATGATTTGGTTGTTATAACTCCTTAAAGTTACTGGTTTAAATTGGTTTGACGAGTTCTTCGATGAATTGGTTACTGAATCAACCAGTGTTGTAGTACTTGAGACTGAGACTCGATCTCGAGTCCATATTTTAATGGTCTTGGTCTTGTCATGGACTCGTGTGCATTTGGACTCGGAATTGACTCGTACTCGAACATTTTTTTTTTAGGACTCGGACTTATTCCCGAGTCCACTCGAGTTCAGTTCAAAATATTTTTCATAATTATTAATGTATGTTAATAAAATATTTCTTTAAATTGATTGACACGCCCAGTGATTGGTGATTTTCTAGTGCGCAACTGCGCATGACAAATTGTAATAAAATTACTTTTAACACCACCTACTATGTGGCCTTTTTTACCCTAAACTGATCATATTTGTTAAACTCTAAGTAAATTCAGTAAAAAAAGGGTTTCTCTAAGTAAATAAAAGTAAATTAGGTAATCAACCCTCACTGGTCTCGGTCTCGACTCGGACTCGACCGTTTCTGGTCTCGGACTCGGCTCTCTATGGACTCGGTCTTGACTCGGACTCGACTCTCTCTGGTCTCTGTCTCGACTCGGACTCGAGTGAGGTGGTCTCGACTACAACACTGGAATCAACTGACAAGTAGTTATTCATGTGACAATGCATAGTTAATTATTTGCAGATACAAGATTCTAAGATTTACTGTGGCAGAACACCTATCATCTGTGTCCAAAAGAAAACCAGCAACCTTGACAAAGTAATATAGACACAGTAAATAAAACCAAACAACAGAACAGATCTGCACATCATCCACCAAGATAAGCGACAGTGCCAGCAATGAAAACAAAACAAAATCGTGACTGAGCTGCAGCGATGTGCCGCATATGCAGAGAAATCATAATGTGATTCTGTCATATCAGACCCTGCGTGTGTAAATATCCCAGGAGCGTTAACAAAACCAGGTCCGCTCTCTGAGAAAACAACTGACCACAGAGTGACTTTATAAAGGAAACTTTCTGATATATAAAGACACAGGTGGAGAGGAGGTGCAAATCTAGGGGTGAAACATCTGTGCATGGGCTTTTTTTTTTTTTAGGTCTCAAAGCCCTTCATCTGGTGTTGGGTTTCTCATGGAACATTTTGAAAGAAATTACACAGAATGCTCTAGGATCAAGTTACTCTTCTGGCTAGCGATGAGTGCAAGACCCCACATCCAAGAATACAACAGTTCACGACATGTAAATCCGACGGCTTACAAAGGAGAGATAGACAGATGCGTCATGGGTGCAGTTGAGGAAGGGCAGAGAACAAAACGGAACAAACA
The DNA here is from genome assembly GCF_016745375.1 of Pimephales promelas. The sequence goes on along the minus strand of NW_024121277.1, from coordinate 6,096,510 downwards.
GAACTCCTACTTTCACACAACCTCCTTTTTGAAGAGTCCATGTAATGCCTAGATCTGGTTTCCAACCTACACGTTCGACCTGAATGGAACTCGTAATCACAGTCCACTCGGACATACCAAAAGTATTATTTTAGTGTCTTAGATTAGGTTGCACAGTCCATAAAAGTTACAATGAGATGACCAACCTGTCATAGCAGAGGCAATTTTCGTCTCATTTTCTGCGGAAATCCGTTTCGGAGAAAAATAATTTTGCACAACAACGCTTCACGCTTCTCTCAGCGCCTCAGTCCCGATCATCTCGACAAATATTCCAGCGTCCAGTCGGTGCCCTAGAGCCTAGGAGGTTATGAAGGGTTATCACACCCTCCCCTCCAGGAGGTGCTGATGTGATTTACCGGGACAGGGACAGCGGCATCTGTTTGCAACATTTCAGCAACTAAAAGTTTGTCTCCTTCTCTGGTTACAGTGCTGGATAGAGAGGCCTTACAAGCGCTGATCACTTAGCAGACTGCCTCCATTACGTGCCGAATACTACTCTAACCTTTCTCTGTTTACATCAACATGCAAAGCTAAGGGGGAACTATAAATATATGAAGCATATCAAGGATTCTTTCCATTGACAAAACAAAGCAGTCTTGAATTTGGAGCACTGTACAGTGTTAAAGATGTAGTGCGCCAATTCTGCCCCACAATTTGCATTACTTAAAAGGATAGTTCACCCAAAAATGAAAGTGCGGTCATAATTTTTCTGCCTCCCGCCATTCCAAACCCGTGAGACTTAAATTTTCTAAACACAAATGAAATATTTTTCAAATCAAATCACACAAGTTAATTTGATTCTTTAGGGTCTAAATGAAAAGTTTGTAATATACTTTCATTAAAATTTCTCATTGGTATTGTAAGAAAACACTAATTTTACCAGGTCAAAAACAGCTCTGTTTTCAGCCCGTCATTTCAGTGCATATGCCTTTAAATGGTAACCCAGCAAACAAATTTAGGTTCTGGGAACGTTAGTTTTTGGTTCCCAGAACGTTCCTAGAACTTTCCCTTAAGGTTAAGGGAACGTCCCCGCAACATTCATTCTCCTTACGTTATAAAAATGGAACCTAAAAATAACCTACATGGAACGTTCCTATTATGTTCGTGTTTGGTTCACAAAAAAAATAACCTCATGAGACCACTCGGGAACGTTTGGGGAACGTTCTGTGTTTGCTGGGAATGAGCTTCGCTTACTCCGTCCCTCTGTTCTGCGGCCGTTTTGACACAACGCCCAGGGAGTGTTGCCTTGACAACAGTTGGGGACACATGTCAGGACACATCTGTGCAATCGTATCAGTTTGAACCGGAGTCGGACCCGGAACAAGATGACGGCCGCAAAGAAGTTCGACAATTAAGGCACGGACAGGACGTTTCTGAATGGTTGGTTAACGTAATGTCACTTTGATCTATCTTTGTATGTACTGGCAGGGTAGAGTAACTTGAGTAAAAGCAATTTGCAAAGATTAATATAAAGTTTAGTTACATTTTACACTCACTTCTTCTGGAGGTGCAGCAGGGACATGAATAGTTGGTAGCGATTCGTTTTTTAGGAGCAGCTTCTTAGTAAAACAGCTTTATATTAGGGATGGCGAAAACTAAAAATTTTCTTGACCGACCACTGAGCCTCATTAGCCGGTTGAAACTGGTTAACCGTTTGGTTTAAAATTTGAAATAACAGCCATTTTGAGCCGCGCCTGCAATTTCACAACTCTGTCGCATCTCTCTGCCGTTCTGCCTCCCACTTACACAAACACACACTGCCCCGACGCCGCCCTTCCACTCATGTCACTTTTTTAAAATCCCCATACAGCGCGAAACATGAGCCCCGCAAACGCGGCGCCAAGGAGCTTGTATGTAATCGGAGGACAAATGGCTCCTTTTTAGTTTCGAAATGGTTTGGGTACAAGGTGATCGCATTGAAAATAAAGGCGTTAGTCTAGCGTTAGAAGCTCATTTGAAACATTGCCGTGGCTCATTCAAGAAAATGACAGCTCCGAAGAGACGGCGCTTTGGTTTGAGGTAACGTTAACGTTAGTGCTAACAATAATAAAGAAAGATGATGATCGTCATCACCTTACCATTGAATTGTAGATGTAATGTATTTCCAAATTACATCGGTGTCATTCTTTTAGGTGAAATGGTCCCACACACTATTTTCTTTGCATGCCGACAACTTTGATCGGTTAACGTTGATACAGTCAACCATCGGTCAAACGGTCTTCGGTTAACATCCCTACTTTATATTGACCCTCGTTTATAAAGCAGTCTGGTGAGAAAAGATTTGCGAATCGCACAAACATGAAAGCATTGACATTGCTCGTGGGGAATATTCCCTTCGAAAACAAAACTCAGCCACTGTGTCGTCACCGGTTCGGATTTAGGAACATCAAAATGACTATGTTTGTTATTACACCCAAGAACCGAACACCACAATCGCTAAGATGCTATTCTGCTCCAGCGCATCAAGAACGGCGGACTATGATGACAGCTCGCTCAGGGCAGGGATGTGTTGAAACGCAGCTGTCAGTCAACAATCGGCTCGATTTGAGACAGGGGAAAACATACAAGGAGATTAAAACAAAACACTGGATAGATTTTTATTATTATATTATGGTTGTGTACAGGCACAACTTGAAAAAGTGCATGTACTTTTGCATGACCCCTTTAACAAAAAGGTTTGTCACTCCACTGAAAATCCAAGTAACCAGAACTTCTGAGATCCAAACATATCATAGGAGTCGCAAAATGAATCCATATGAATTGAGCGGTCACATAATCCAAGTTTTGTTATGAGATGCAATCGTTTTATATGAAGAAACAGATTTAATTAGATCTAAACAATGACCCCCACACGAACTTAAAGCACATCACATATGGTAAACATGGAAGCTCTGACATGTTCTTTAATGTTTACCATATGTGATGCGCTCTAGTTATGCGTGTTTGTGTCAATAAAAAAGCCTAAATTGAATCTGTTCATCATATGAAGTGATTGTATCTTTTCTCAAAACTTGGATTAAACGGTTCAATTCATACAGATTAATTTTTACAACATTTTGGACATACTGTAAAGGTGTCATCAAAGGATACAGAATCTGGACCTTTTGGATTTTTGGTTACCTGGACTTTCAATGGTGGGACAGAAACTTCTCAGGTTTCATTAAAACTTGCATCTTAATCTGTGTTTCGAATTTGTGTTAACATTTATGGGTTTGGAATGGGTTTCTTATGGGTTTGGAATGACATGAGGGTGAGCAAAACATGACAGATTGGTCACAGTTGGTTACGCTGTTGAAAGTGAATCAGACCTAGCAACAAAACACACTTGTAGCCAATCAGCAGTAGGGGCATATACACTCATGATGAGGGAGAAGAAAGAATAAGCAAGAGAAATATGAAAAAAAAAAGAGTTTTGGACCCAATTAACTTTCTGCAAAGTATAGGATAGTGAACACTGAGGGTGCCGTTTGGGACATTTTGTAAATTGCTTCATTTCACCTTGGTGCTGTGCTGTCAAACACATTCATTTGAGAACTGCTGCCCTAAGCGGTTGTTTGGCCTGTTGTCATTGTCTAAGATAATATAGCATGTGTGAACAGTCAGGAACTACAGTAAATAATGGCGTCCTCCACAAAGACGCTGTCAGACTCAAAGAGTTGTAAATTATCTATTTTTTTCTGGCAAGCGCGAAAGGTAAAGGCACAGACCATGGAGCAGTTTGTGTCTTCTAACAAGGACTCAAGTGCTTTAGATGGACATAATCTGTTTTATAATATCCAGATATCAGCTGCCATTTCTCATGAGACGAATCATTGAATCGCTTTCAAAAAAAGAACATAAGGAATGAGATGGAAAATGCTAGCCAGGCAAAATAATAGTCCCTCAGAAGTATCTGAGAATTTTTTCACTCATGCATAAGAGACTCTTTATTTTGAACATGAGGAAGAGAAACAGCAGCCACAGTTACATTTAGTTTTAGTCTGAAAAAACCCCTTTCACCCAAATTGCTAGCTAATTTCACAAATAATTACAAAGAAACGACAAGTAACACATTGAATTCAACGTAAAATTTTGAAGTGGAACGACTTAAATAGTAGCGCACACATATATACACTACTCAGTTAACTTGCACAGCACTCATGGTATAATGCAAGTTTACCCACAATGCTTCAGAGCATAATAAAACATCAAATACAGCTTTAAGAGCCATACAGTGTGTCTGTATTTCATTAAGATATCATTAAGCAGACGAGAGGATGCCAGAACTTTATAGGTGGTGAAAAACACAAACAAATAGAGCCTGTGGCAACGTTTTGCTAATGAGTTAAACAAGGGCATGTAGAGATCCCCAGTTTGTTACTATAAAGGCAGAGCACAGATAAGGGGTGGAATTGAGTCAGTCACATGGACATTATGGTTAGATTAGGTTCAGAGTGCACTGAGCCTTGAGACAATGGCACACTGCGCAAGTTAATAGACTAAAGGGGGGGTTTGTGTGCAGCAGATGCCGGGCAAGCACACAAGGACAAACCCGTGCTGATGAAGGCATGTAGCTTTGTATGATTTGTTTGAGCTGATATGAAAATGAAACATCCACTTCACCCAAAAATTACAATTCTGTAATTATTTATAGTACAAAGCAATGGATTGTAGGGAATACAGTTGCCACTGAAAAAGTATTGTCAAAAAAAGTTATGAAACAGTGCTCCGATTTTCCAAAATCAAAAATCTTTAAATCACAATCAAATCATGAAAAATGTGTCCAAGAAACAAATATCTATGAAATATGCCATCCTCATTGATTTTATGGCTTACACAAACAATTTGTTTTTTATTTCCCCTAAATCAATTTAGAGACAAAGAGGAACATCTGAGCAATACTATCTTTTTGGAAGTGCAGTGATTATATTTCTGCAGTGAAAACTCTTCTCTCCAGAGAGCATCCTTTTTCAATGCATGTTTTTTAATAATAATAATAATAATCATAATAATAAATGCTAAAAATACTATTATTAATAATTCTAATTTATTATTGTTTAAGAGTATACAGAATACATAAATATAATATTATTATTATTATAATGAAATGTTAAAAAAAATAATGATAACGATATGCACAGAGAAATTCCGTATATTAAGCAGATTCGAAATTTATGATTTCACGTCGACTTTATGGGTCGTTAAGATCGAGTATGAGGTGGTTCTCATTAAAAAAATATCCGTAGAAAGACGAGGTTAAAATCGCGCCGCCCTGTGAAAATCAGAGGCGTCTGAAATGTCACGTTTCTGGAACACGCGTGGAAAACCCTTTAGGCCTTCCAATTTCACACTGTTCAGAATTAAACAATATTTTATTGTTTTCTCACCGGGCATTAGATCAGGATGACAACCATTACAAAGATTCCACTTGTGGAAGTTCACTTTTTCCAATTTGTAGATTTATTCCCTGCTGTCTTCACGCTCTTGGACACATTGCACGCTGCGAATCTCTGCAGCGGGACACAAATACTTCACTCAACATGGCTGGCCGCCTCTACCAGACCGTAAATCAAATAAGCTCGCGAGACAATATAAAACCTACTTAAGAGAGATTCCAAGCGAAAGATATTAGACACGTCGCACTAATGAGCTCTGATGTGGATTGTGTACCTTGACAGGAAAGCCCACTCCCAGGATCACCCAATGCTGTCGTTGGCTCTGGCAGGACTCCTCTGCACATCAGTCATTAAAACACGTTGGAATGTGAACCGCCTGTTCTGTCTCAAACCCGGTCCTCTTTCATTTTATTTCAGCCCTCCCCTCGGGCCTGTCTCTCACTCTATCTATCTTTATCTGTTCGCTTGACCCCTCTTACAATCCTCCGCCTTTGTTTCTCCTTAAATGTCTTTATGACTTGCGAGGAGGACCTTATCAAGGGTCCAGGGCCAATCTCGCTGTGAGAGCTCCTTCTCATGCCCGTAGAGTGCTGATGGAATTACCGCTCGGGTTCTGCTTGTTTGTCATCGCCATCTGAGCTGCAGCCCCACGGTGACTGGAATGATCACTCGTGTCAGGTGGGGCACAACTGCTTAATCCTGCTGTGACTTCTTCAGGCTGGGGCCGGGGCGAAATACAATCCCAATCGTGCCCCTCGGGCTGTGGAAACATGGGGCATGAGAATAGAAAAGGAATTGACAATTTGCAGAATTGCCATGGCTGCGTGATACTGTAAAATCTCTTTTCTAGTCTATTGATGAAGACAATTATTCACTTTTGTTGCTAGATTTGGGCGTTCACTGACATTTAAAGTGGTCATATCATACATTTTTAATCATTAATTAAAAATGCATGATATGAAATACACTTACAATAATCCCACACGCAGATCTCAACAACGTCTCTCCGAATGCCAAGATCAGAAGTCAAAAAGCAAAAGTCGAATCAAGTGTTCAAGAGTCACAAAAACATGTTAAAGACAGTAAATAAATAAATCTTAGTATTGTTGTTAATAGTTTTAATTCTTGATAAATCTGTCTCTGTTGAATTCAAATCACTAAATAAATAAATATTAGTCTTGTTAAACAGGCTTTTTTTGCTGCTGTGTCTTTCAGGATTATGTAAACACTGTGAATTGAGAAACGCTCTACTGCATTCAATCACAAAAGAGCAGGTTGGACCCAACAGCCCCATCCTTCAATATTAGACTCTTTTCATAGCCTGATTACACAGTGAAAGATCTTATACATGCAATTATCAGTTGCTTAGCTTCTCACATCAAAAAATATGAAATTCGGCAGGTGCTAGGAATATCACAAGGTTTGGCAACTTTATATGTATTTGAATTTTTTGTTGTTGAGGAGAACCCATTGAGATGAAACATCTCGTTTTTTGGAGGGGGTCCTCGAGACAAAGACAAAGATAATACAGCACATATGCACTCACTCACACTAAAGCCCACCAACTCCTTATTGGAAACAAATAACATATTGCCGTATTAAGATGCATAACATTTAGCCCTTACATATACACGTCTATACTAGGGATGTAACGGTGAGGATATTTTCTCATCGGTTAATTGACATGTGACAACACCGGTAATACCGGTGTCACTGCTAATCGCTAATTTAAAGGCAAACGCAAAATGCGCGCATTTGCACGGGCATGAATTGGCATTCATATTGGTGCTGTAGTGCGAAATAGAACTGTTTTGTTATTGTGCCCTGAATATGCGCTATTTTTTTAAATCACTTTTACTTCTAAATTAGCGTCAGTTCATCCTTCGCTTTGAGTTTGATTGACATACATGTGATCTGACCAATCAAAATCCACCATTTTTGCCCGACAAAGCAGTCAGGAGATCGGTGGAACTTGGCTTTATCAGGCAATCTGTCACGACACAAAACGACAGGCCTATTTATTGTTTAATTTTCTTTGACTGACCAATTTTGAAAGTTGAGACTTCCTATTTTCTCACAAATCTCTACGTTCGTTTAAGACTTTGTTTAAATCATTTAAGACTGCTCTTATGGACATTTTGGCATAATTTGTGTGTGTTACTGTTTGTTCACATCGTGTAAAACCGTTAACACCGACATATGTACACATAAATAAATAAATAAATAAAGTATCCCAGATATAAAGGGTATACAAATCAAAAGTCCAGTCACACATGAGGAAAACATTTACAGCAACAGTTTGCTTGCAAGTAAGTAAAGAGAGATATTTTGAAGGAACACAATGATGTGACAGGACAGATCTTAGAGACCCAGGCAGGCTATTCCAGGAAAGGCACGTCTACCACTCTCTTTGAAGATGTTTGGCACAGTGATGGAGAGATATCCAGTGCGTCTCAATCTATAGCTGGGTCTATATGGTAAAAATATTCCTTCAGATAAGAAGGATAATTATAATACACACATTTAAAAATGATACCAGTGATAATGTCTTCTGGCTTTGGGTGATAATAAGTACAGTGAGTCATACATTACACAGTGGTGAGTAGTAAAAGGACACCTCATTATTACATATATATCACATACAACATTTATCACTGTGGAGAAAGTTTTGAAGACTGAAAGTTTCAATGAACTCTTTTATCTCAAAAGATCAAGGAAAATTTGATCTCTCATGATATGACAATTTATAGATTCTCATCTGATTGCTGAGCTCCAAAACTAATTATTTGTGGCTTTTTGAAAATAATGACTTGCTGCAATTCATGTATATTTGTATTCATACCGAATACCGCCTGTCAAATTCTAAGTGAGGTTAAAGTGTAAGGCCTAGTTGACCCAAAAATGAAAATTCTATCAGTAATTACTCTCCCTCATGTTGTTCCAACCCAATAAGACTTTCGTTCATCTTCAGAAAACAAAATAAGATATTTTTTTGAAGAAATCTGAGAGCTAGCTCACTCTCTCATAGGCTGACTTTGTGTTTTTTGAAGATGAACGAAAGTCTTACAGTGTTGGAACAACATGGGTTGAGTAATTACTGACAGAATTTGCATTTTTGGGTGAACTAATTCTTTAAGGAGAAGTCTCAGAGTACGATACAAGTAAAGCTTTATTGACAGCATCTGTGGCATACACAACAATTCAACAGTTTAGGGTCAGCAAGATTTTTATAAAGTCTTTTATGTTAATATGTGTACAAGTGTACAAGAACTGCATCTTCAAAGTAAGTCTTAGTGGCAAGGTTTTCAAGAGAGTTTAAATGCAGAAATGCACTGCAACATTTCAGCTGGTTTAAATCATCCTTTAATGGTGAAACTACTATTTTAGGAGGATGAACATCTGTGTTACAGAAGTCAATCTAGTGTGCTGTTACGTCGTTCTTATCTGGCGTCATTGTGCATATAGTGTGGAAGTTACTGGGTTAAACAGCTTTAGGTTATAAAGTGATTTTAAAGGGTTAGTTCACCCAAAAATGAAAATTAAGTCATTAATTACTCACCCCCATGCCAACCCCTTGACCTTCGTTCATCTTCGGAACACAAATGAAGATATTTTTGATTAAATTTGAGAGCTGGATCACTGCTACATAGGCACCCTAAGGGATCGAAACTTGACGGCCCAGTTCAAGAGATTTCCACGACGTTTGCGCGACAATTGCGATCTTCTTCAACAACTTCAGTTCAGTTCTCGCGCGTGCGTCGTGGAAATCTCTTGAACTCTTGTCTTGAATAGTCGAATAAAGTCATTTTTTGTTTGTTTTTTTCGCACAAAAAGTATTCTCGTCGCTTGATAATCTTATTAGTCAAGTCTCGATCCCTTAGGCAGCCTATGTGGTAGTGATCCACCTCTCAAATTTAATCAAAAATATTTTCATTTGTGTTCTGAAGATGAACGAATGTCTTACGGGGTTGGTACAGCATGGGGGTGTCAATTAATGACTTAATTTTCATTTTTGCGTGAACTATCCGGCGCGTATGGTTGGGTTGCGGAGAGTTCAGGTTACGGAGAGTTTGTGAGTTATAACGGAAATCATTATGAACATCAGCTATGCTAATTATTTCCCATCTGCCTTTCTGCTGTTATCTCGGGACGCTTGTCCCGAGAAAAATGGCGTTCGTCAGGTCCAGTTTTGTGTCCAGCCTCTCACGGGGATTTCGGATGCCCCAACGCCTGTGATGAGACGACTCAACGCCTGTGAAGAGACGACTCAACGCCTGCGATATGTTATGGCGCCGTTTGATTCATAAACAATATTTATATTTAATATTTATATTTAAACAATATGAATGTAAGCCAGAGGAGAACTGGCCCCCGACTGAGCCTGGGTTCTCCCAAGGTTTTTTCTCCATCCAATCTGATGGAGTTTGGTTCCTTGCCACTGTCGCCTTGCTTTTGGCTTGCTTTGAGCTTGCTCAGTTGGGGTTATTTAGTGTTTAGCAATGTTGTTGATCCTGTGTTGTGCTACTTTCATGTTATCAGTGTGAAGCTGCTTTGATACAATCTGTATTGTGAAAAGCGCTATATAAAAAATGTGACTTGACTTGACTTGACTATCCCTTTAAAACATTTTAATCACATTTGTTTTGTCTAATGTCTTTTACATTTCAACATCATCCTTGTCCCACAGCTCTCAATTATAAGTTAATTACTGCAAACACATTTTTGTTTGTTTTTGCGAACTAAGGAATGAGTTGAAATTATTTGCTGTAGTAAAGCTTAACATGTATTGCACCCGGAACGTTCCTTCAGTAGTTGAAAACGGAACAATACGGCTCTAATAGTGTATAAAGCTTTTGAAGTAAGAATATCAAATACTTTTAAACGCCTCGCTTCATCACTGCTGCTGTGCACCAGAGGCCTGCTGGGAAATTCTCTGAAGAAAATTAGCTACAGGCCCCTGTATTGACACACCAAAAAATACCTCAAGAGTGAATTGTGCTCAAATCAACCCAATTTACCCATCTGACTGCATTATGCTTGTATAGTTAACTTATTCAATAATTGCCTCTCAAAACCATCAGTCTACCCAGCTGCTACTGTACCTAGAGCTTTCTTTAGGGAGTATTCCGTCTGGTGTTGGAAGGGCGACACCATCCCAGGATCAGAGGAAGCTCATCAAAAACAGATGACAGGGTCTTCAGATCAAGTCTTTTCCAAATAAAGGCTCAAGTACGCCTTGAAGCGTCTAGCACAGCCGTTCCCTTAGAGCAGATTGTGTCTTACTCTGCATTTCCAGTTTCAAAAATTAGGTTGCAACTCTCAGGGGAATTTGCATACACTTATCCTCACTCACAGCATTGAGGAACAGGTAATGAGCGGCGTATGTGGCCAGTCATAGTCTAGAGGAGCATATGAGGCTGGCCAATCAAAGTCAAGGAATTACCGTCTGCTTGTGAAGAACTGGGTGTCCTTCATTGCACAATGGACAGGCCGAGCTGTCACTTTCCATCTGGACTTTCCTTCTGCTGAAGCTTCTAGCAAGATGTCCTTCATGCTAATCCTCTACCCCTCCTCGAGTCAACCACCCCATGCCATACCCCTGCTGGAACTCTGTAATGGCAACCACTGGCAGGTTCATAAAAGTTATTACAGTCATGTTTACAGGTTTTTATAGAGGTTTCCTGATTTGTGTCCTCTTTGCTCCTAAGCTCCAACAGCTAAATCACATCCTTAAAGGGACACTTAGTGAAATATTGTCAGCATTGTGTCAGAATGAATTAGTTTGGCAATGTGGACGAGTCGGACCCTTTGGAAGTTAAAAGTACAATGACTGGGCCTACCTACAAACGACTTCCACTGACCTCTTATAAAACTACATGCAATTCCCAGTTAAGGACCGCAGAGCAATAAACTCTGAAATGAACAGGGAGCCCATTAAAAGAGCTAATAAAAGGAGCTTCCAAGATCAATTTACAATAATGAGGACAATATGATTTCTTAAAACATTTTCCAATTCAATCATGGCTTCTGTGAATCCATGGTCAAAATAGCGCAGGCCTCAACAAAAAGGTTTTTTTTTTCTTTTTTAATTATTATTATTATTATTATTTACATTTTTAAAGCATGTTCAGAAAGTAATAAAAATATAAATACATATACATAAATACATATGCACTTTTGAAATATGAATATATATTATTAAGAAATTGTTGATTTGAAATTCAAATTGAAATAGTGTACTATATTGTTAATATGCAAAGTGTGTTTGAATTACCGCTCAGGTACTGGTTGAGTAATGCGTTTATACAAGGGACAACTTTTCCACAATCATTAAAATCTAAATGTATATTGAACAATATTTCAAAAATCACATTTGTACTATTTTTTAATCAGTAAATACATACCACAAAACGTAGAGAACTATTCACCTTGCACATTCAAAACTTAAAAGCACAAGTATTTTCAAGCATTTAACAGAAATATGACACTAATGTAGTTCAGTTGCCGAGTATGAAAATATATATCATTTTTGGGGGAAATGACGCCAAAACAGTGGTACGGGAAACACCGTCCTTTAATTCAGACAAAATTTCATGAGTTCATGCACATTTTTATTTCTTGTGTTTCTTGAATTCTTTGTAAAGCACTTTGGTCGACTTTGGTTGTGTTTTAAATGTGCTCTAGAAATAAATTATTGATTGATTGATTGAGCACATGATGAATGCAAGAACATACAAACTGACCAGAAACATTCACAATGACCCCAGAGCATCTTTATTGTTAAACCCCATAATCTTCTAATCTAAAAAAAAGTGTAACATCTCTAACCTGCCACAGTTGGAAAATTCATGTCTCAGTGGGATACAAGCCTAGTAGACAAAATACTAAACATTAAAGAGATGTCAAATCAAAATGTCACAAAAGAAGACAAACTGTGAGGCAGTTCAGAGGCAATTGCCTTTGATGCCCTGTGCTGAGAAAGAAAATATGTGCACAGACAAACTCTGACTTGCTACGTGGCTCTGAGAGAGGACTTGCATATGGAGCGTATCTGTTATTTAAAGAGCAATAGAAATGACAGTCTGGGGGCTGCATGATGCGGTGCTAAGAGAGGAAATATGCAGTATGCACATTTTAACAGCAGTAATGTAACTCTCATTAAAGGAACACTTCAGCCAAAAATTAACATTTTGTCATCCTTTACTCCAAATCTCTATGACTTTCTTCAGTGGAGCACAAAAGGGACATGTTTTGTACATGCTTATATTAAAAAAAGTTTAATAAATGGAGTTATTGTCTGCCTGAAACCAGTCGTTGCAAAATGCCAGCCTATTTATTGGCTCCCTGTGAACAAGTTTGGGCTCCCCCATGTAGTTTGACCCGCTCCCAAACACTGTATTTGGAGCTGTATGCTGGAAGAGTTTGGTTTATGTTATTGAAACATGGAGAATACGCTGTTTTCTGCCCTGCAAAAGCAAATCGAACATGCACTTCCAAAGGATGAGGACTCAGTCTTGAATAGATACTGTAAAACTGGTCCCATAGTTAATGTTTGGATCACTGTGCATCTAGAGCTGAGGAAGATCCAGAGCTGAACTTTATTTAGATATGGCAATGGGCGTTTCATTTCATAACAGCACAGTAGGCTCAGAAAGGAGGGGTTTATAAAGAACATATCCTTTATCGAACCGTTTTAGACACTTGCTTCAATGTATGTTAAGAGAAAATTCTGGATGCATGTAAATCTATTGTAGGAGACCTCCAAAATAAAACAAGAAGCCTTTCAAATAGCATAACTTGGGCACTTTGAAGTATTATAAAAGTGTATAACTTCTGAAATGATGACAATAGTTTGATTTTTAGCTAAACTATCCATTAAAAGACCCAACTCCATTGTGTCTATTAACCCTTGTGCTGCATTAGATTTTTAACACCGTTGAGTGCATTAAGGACCAAAAATGGCCACATATTAAACATTGCCTAAAATATTATATATTATTATTATTTTCCACTTTTACCAAGTTAAATCTTTTAACCAGCATCAGTCCTCATCATAACTACCAAAAATGTATTCAATTTCAGGATTTTAACCCTTTAATTACCAGTTTTGTTTGCGAAACCATCGATTTGAATAAGAGGAAAAAAACACAAAAATTCAATTATTTTCAATAAACTAAATGCAAAGAGAAAACTTTAGATTTGGATTATCACAGTCCCACTTTGCAAAAAAATCCCACTTAGCGCGTTAGAGACCAAAAATGGCCACCTATTAAACATTGCCTATTGCCTAAAATAAGGTGCATTTCCACCCATAGGGAATAAATATGTAGTGACGTCATCTGGTGGAATACACTATATAATGCAAATATAATGCTTTTGCTTCAAAATGAAAGGATGTTTGTGCAAAAATCATGTTTCATGTATTACTGACAGCCTCAGATTTAAACAACGTTTTAATGGGTTTCAATGGGCCATTTTTGGTCTTTATGGTGCTGAGTGTTACTATTTGATCTACACAGTGTGTGTTATACATATTTTGCAAAATGGGATCACATTTTTTACATGTATCCAAAAAGTCACAATTTTGCCAAATTTCATACCATTTGCATTAAAACAGCCAAAATGGTCAAAGAAATTAAACTGCAAAAGACCAAAAATGTCCCTAATGCAGCATAAGGGTTAAACAGCAAATCATGGCAAAATGTTAATGCTACACCACAAAAGCATAACCACACTAAATGATTTCATGTTTATGCTGCAAAGCTACAAAGGAAATCAATCGCAGTGGACAGACGCATTCCCCGGAGAGTCAGACATTTCATTAGACTAATGGTACAATAATTACTTCCCACTTGAATGAAGCAAGTTGCAGAGGAAAGCTTGGAGAACAAACAGCAGGGGATGGAAAACAGGTGCCGATTTGGTGGGCTTTTGTCTTCTTTTTCTATTACCAACTCCCAATTCTTCAGCTAACCTAATCCATGTGTAATACTTATTGGAAGGATGAAAATGAGTTTTGACGTGAGGCTTGGAAATGTGATCCAGAGCCAAAAGGTACAATTCTCTGAACTCCAGAGTCCAGCTGCAGGTTTTCACCATGACATCATCTCCGAATAACATCGTTTTAGGAAAATTGATTCCAGATAACCCTTGGAGTGAGTTTCCAAGGGAAACCACAACTATTGGCTTTCTCTTGTGGACTTTGATTGGAATTTACATCCAAGAATTTATTATACACCTCTCCAGCATTCCAGAGAGTCAACCACTTATTCTCAGAAACATTGAGCATTTCAAGAGCATTTAAGACTGGATTAAGGGTCAGGCGTGTATTTTTGACGGGCTTACCCATGGCAAACCTACCTCACTTGGTTCCATAGACTAGACTTTACCGACAACTTTTTAATATCCTTGGAGTGTATAACTTAAATGTGCTCTAGGAACTTTGGCCTCCCTCTTGCCATCTGTAATTGATTTGTGTTATGACGTTCCAAACCTTTTTGACTTTCTTTCTTCCCTGGAACACAAAGATGAAATTTCAAAAAATAACAAGGAGAGTCAATCGTTTGGACCGCAATGTGAACCATCCCTTTAATAATAAGCATAGTCTAGTCATGCCTGCTAAGTTTGAATGGACATAAACCTTCTGTTTAGGTTGATGAGGTTTCATATGGAATACCAAAAAAAAAAAAAAAAAAACTAGTCATGCATGTACATTTGCAATCATGCAGAAAGCTCATGCAAAAAGGTATTACTCTGGAAGAACTCAAGCTCTGGTTCAGTGAACTGCAACTTCAGGCTACATTCAAATTCACAGTAGGGAATCTGAAGTCGACACAGTCTGACAGCCAGAGCTTCTAGATGCTCAGATGGCGCTTAACTCATTTTTGGACGGCCACTCCTGGTAGGCAGTAACACAGAGAAGCAGAATATGCGAGTCTCAATAGACATTTATACAGTAATTTTGCAAGTTATGTGCACATTATCCACTCTTTCTGCCTTCTGTCTTCGTGTAGGCTATTCAGCACATGTTACAACAGAGGCACTTAAAATATTCATTTTATGAAAATGATAAAAAAAAGCTCATAATGCCAATGTATAAAAACTTATTTTTATTTTTAATTCCAGATTTTTTTTTATTTTTATGCTAGTTGAAAATCTCTTCATATCCCGATAGCTAAGCGATCATTAAGTTAAGTGCTCTTAATGTATTTGTATTGACTGTCGACGGTGTAGGACCATAAAATGTTTGTCAAGTCAAGTCAAATATATTTATATAGTGCTTTTCTCAATACAGATTGTATCAAAGCTGCTTCACAACATCAATCAAGACAACTTAACACTGTTTGTTTATTCATGGAAAAAAAAAGACAATCAAGTTTGGTAGAGCTGATCAATGATGGGTCATTTAATTTGAATATCCCCATTGTTTGTGCAATAATAGGCTTCGTTCCCACCAAAGCCCACCAAAAGGGCTACAATAGGACATCCTACCTGCCTGTCGACGTATGTTTTCACATACTCACATCACACGTCATCAGCAAGTTACACAGATGTCAGCGTGAGCAAGGGAACCGCAACCACAACCGCAGCCACCTTTTACAGTTGCCCCTAATCCAAAACAACATGTTGACACTCTGTTCACGCCATAACTACTGTCATTTGGAAGAGATGGAAACCAATGAGGTTATACTCGGAGCAGTTCGTGACTCGAATTTATGCATTTCAATGGCAACACTATCAATGCCAAATTTAAAGGGGTGATGAACTCAGAAATCAAATTTTCCTTGAACTTTTGACATCTAAGAGGTCATCATATTATAAGAATATCCTTTAAGTTTCAGAACTGAAAACGGGCTTATTAGTCCAATAAAAGCTTTTACTGACACCAGCCTCAGCAAAGGACTTGTTTTTAAAAGTGGGGAACTATGACGTCAAAGAGGATAAAACACCACCCCCGCAGAAGAAGATCAACTCCTACTTCAACACGGCCGGTTTAGCCCCGCCCACCGATTCGCGCATTACACGCATAGCTAAATAACATAGGCCTACCTTGTGATGACAAACTGGATCGAGCTACCAAGCAATACAAAATATTGTGCAGTGCGTGGTTGTGGAAGAAGACAGTCGGTGCATATGCTTTCTCTGGATTCCAATAGGACTGCATGGATAAACTTTATTTTTAATGACATTCCAGCTGATGAGGTAAAACATTGTCCGTCCGTTCGCTTCATTTCACTGAGGATTGTTTTGTAAACAAGACTGTGCCGTCTATATTGGATCTGACAGGAATTGTGCAACACACGGACTCTGGGTCGAACATGTATGGGCGAATCATTCCGGGTTGCCATTTTACAACGTTGGACTTTTTCAAAACAATTTTCCCCAAGTGCATCGACGGGTGAGTTGAAACTCATTATAATATGCAAAACTGTTATCCACTCACAGCAGTGGGCGTTTACTTCCAAGTCTTCAGTGCGAGACACCCATAAAAACCGAGGGTTTCTGAGCTGGGCTCAAAACTAGGGTAGAAAAAAGCCTATTACTTATTCATTTTGATGTTTTTGAATGCGAAAACCAAGCGAACGTCATAAGTCGACTTCAGACAACAATAAAATAAAATTTAAAAAGCCAGTTCATGACCCCTTTGATATACAACAGTCAGGTGGTACAGGTCTTTATGATTGTTATTATTTTAATCTTATTGCTTTGTTACATGAGGTAGTTTAACATCGTCTCTTGTGACGCTTTTCTTTGATCCCTGCTTGCTCATGCGTTTTGAAGGAGGCATGGCTTTGGTGACGCTCTGAAGGGAGGGTGGGATCTCATGCTTTCAATCTTGCTATTTCTAGCCTCTCTGAAAATTACATGCCCTACCTTTATCAAGTCAGACATTTCTGATATATTTATTTATTTTACAGAATGTAAAATAAGTTTATTTCATAACAATATACTTAGAGACTGACATGTTTGGCTAGTCAAAAATGTTTACATTCAGCTGCAACAAATTTGTCAAGTTCATTTTTTAACTGGTTTTGAGTGCTTTTGATGCAACAAAGTTGTTTTTATTGTCTCTTATAACCTTTTCTTTAATTTAAAACCCATGCAAATGCAGATCCTGTTGTAAATTATAGTGAAATTCCTTCTGATTGGCTTACGATCTTCTGACTGGCTAAATCCATAGAGGTTATAAAAGGTGACAGTAAGTTTTATGAATAGACTCAAAATATTGCGTCTGTCAGCTGAGCTGCCTATTATTCAAAGCAGCTGGCCAGGCAGCAAAATCCTTTAATATTAATTCACCACAAAAGAAAAAGACATTATCAGCTGTTCACATCTATTTCTGAAATGAAGCCTTTTAAATTGAATGCATCCAATTTAAGAACATGAATATCCTTTCTTTGCATCTGTGTTTTATCGCTTTCTCTTGAGGATGAAAGTGAAGGAAACTCATTAACAAAAGAGGTTAATTTCTCACAGTGATTTCAACAGGAACAGTCACTGCTCCAGCACCAATCAAATATTCATCTTAAACATTAGTTGGAGGATTAAGACTGAAGTTGACTTTTATAATATTTTACTAGTCCAATAGTGCAAACTGTTTAACTTGGAATTTACCTCAGATTTTAGTTCCAGGTTTTGGAGCCTAAACAGAGGTCTTAAGCATAATAGGATTGCAGGGGTAAGCATTGCGTCACCTAAGCACACTTGAACAATGCTTTAGAGGGGAAAATGAATCACATGAGCCAAGACTTGCACAAGAACACAGTAAATGATAGAGAATGAGCTCTTTTAGATCATAATACACATTTTGAGAGCTTAATTATCTCAGCAAACCAACACAACTACTGAAAATCCCCACAAAGTAGAGAAAAATCCAGAATTCTTCTGGAAATGTTTAGAAAAAAAAATCACTAATTCTAATGAAAAAGATCATGTTTACTGGTAGCTACTCATTTTTTATCATTATTACGGGCCACATTTTCCAATAAGGCTATTCAACACAGTGAGTCAGCTTCTTCACAAAGGAGACAAACTGAACACCATGTTAACACAAGCTTTGATATTACATGAATCGAATGTGATTCTCTAAATCCAAGGGCATCACAGGCTCTTTCAGGCATCGTATAGAGTAAAAACTGACAGTAATGGTTTGCATATGGCGGAGATCTCTTTTAACCAAGAACAAACCACACAAAAGCTTGGCAAAGTGCATGTGAATGAGCCACCAGCTGTTTTTCACCATAATTCCACTATCAGGCATCAAGAGAAGACATTTGTGGTGAGGATGAAGCCATAATGCCAGTAATAAAACACAGAGAGGATGTTCATCACACGCAGGTCTCAACCTCCATGCTGTGGTGAAAAGATTCATGTCAGATTTAACAGTTTAGTAAGTCTTCTTCTACATGTAATAGCACAAAACCAACATTGCAGTGTCACCGTGACATATGCTGCCTTCACGTGCCATCGGAATTAACTCAGAGTGCAGAAATAACCCGCCTTAGGGTAAACAGAACA
The DNA here is from genome assembly GCF_016745375.1 of Pimephales promelas. The sequence goes on along the minus strand of NW_024121277.1, from coordinate 6,077,578 downwards.
GAACCAACATGAATGTATGCAGATATCATTAATTCAAGCTTTTAAAGTACAATTTAATTTGAGAATTTAGCCTGATTCAAGGGGAATCTGAATGCCAAATCCTGACTGGGTGAGAGAAGGAGAGTAATAAGCTCCTGAGAATGCAATAGCTGATGATAATACTGAAGGAGATTATATATGTATACAGTGATAGGCGTCGTATTCCTATAGATATGGATCAGCTGAGAGCCAAAACTTTAAACATGGCGAAGGGGCGAACAATCGCTGCTGTGACTGGCATTCGTTTATCCACAACAGCTTCACTGCCTTGTCTCGTCAATGGCTGTCAATGACTGGGGCGTTAAATATAATTTTGGCTTTAATAAGATTTGCCGGTAACCCTTTACAATAAGGTTTTATTTATTAGTAAACATTCCATAACTACATTAGTGAACATGAATTAATAATGAAATCCACTTCTACTACATTTATTAATCTTTGTTAGTGTTCATTTCAACATTAATACATTATTAAAATTAGTTAATGTACTGTGAACTAACATGAAAAAACAAAGAACAGCTGTATTTTTTATTAACTAACGTTAACAAAGATGAATGGTTGGTTTATAGTTACATTAATCTTAAAAAAAAGAAACGTTATTGTAAAGTGTTTCATCGATTCTCTTAATAAATAGGCAAGAATAAACCTGGTGTCCTCCGCGATTTACGTTTTTTTATGACAATAAACCTTTGAATGCAAAAAGCTCATAATCACAACTTCAGAAGTGGGAAATAGTACGAATAGTAACAGGCAGCAATAATATACACAGCTCATTGAACTCTGGGTAAATCCTCACATTTGGCCATTTATGTCAATCCTAAAGTCACCATGAAACCAAAATTGACTATTCTTATTTTTATGGAATATTGCAGTATTTATTATAAATGATTTATCAATGCACATTATTATTATTATTTTAATTCATGTGCCCTCTTAATCTTTAATCAAAATATCTCCTTCTTGGAGGATCATCCCTTCTCTTCAGATGATGTGTGTCTGACATGAGATCACAGCATTAGCAAACCAGAACAATCCAATGATCCAATCAGTTCCTGATGAACAAAATCAAGGCCCGTCCTACATTTAACTTTTTTTCTTGTTCGAGAAACTGTTTAACTGAGATTCCATTTCATGCCGACTTTAAACGTCTTTCTCAGCCAAACCTATATAGAGACATTGAATTATAAATCTAATTATTCTGGTTCTGCAATCTGATTCACATACAGAAAATCAAACTGGTTTCTGACACCTTGCATAATAAACTCTTATTACAACATTGCTGTTGTCGTCATTTAAGCAAGAAGTCAATGAGGCTATTTGTTACAGTGATTTTACCACAATAAAAAATAAAATAAAAATAAAAATATTGCTATAATTTATGGCCTCCAGCTTATTGCTTTATACACGACACTGGCATTATTTTGTAAATTCTTGTTAATCAAGAGACCGCTATATTTGTTTACATTTATAATGAAATGGTGGAAATCTAGATCGGTACTACTGCGGTTATGTGCATGTGTGCAAATGTCCAAATCAATTAACATCAGCTGTGATCTGAGACGACTGAGATTGCGTGCAGAGTGGCTCAGAGTAATGCATCAGCAACACTGGCACAGCATCCGTGTTTGCCGACTATCAATGCTGAAATCCTAATTGCTGCAGCACTACTACAGCAATGATGAAGTAACAACATTAGAGATAGTTTTCTCCAGAGACGCTGCAGATGAAAGATGACAGGGGCCTCCAAGGTAAAAACAGCGAAAATAGAAATAACCCATAGAAATTCGAGATGCTGGGGAAACCAATATCTCGCCATTATTTTTTAAGTTGAGGACATGTGAAATGAAGTGACTTCCATTGATGAGGCTAATCTAATTTAATGAAACTGAAAAGGTGGGTAAAGTGAAGAATCAAAGAACCATTCTTACGCGAACGTGAATATTGGATTGGGGCGATACATGAACGCTGCTTTCATGGTGCTTCTTAACTACTGCATATTTACTTTTTCTGCAGCATTAATGGCTATTGACTCACATTTTATCTCATGGTCAGATATTTCTTCTTACAACTGCTGATAAGATGAAAAGAAGCAATTATTGTGGAAATAAATCGTATGAATGAGTCTACGGAAAGGACATGGGAAAAAAACTGCCCAGTTTGAAGCTAAAACATTTGAATACATTTGATACAACATTCAGGCTTTATATGAAGCAGCTGAAATTTATCTTAAATCAACTCTCTATATTCCATATCTACTAGTAATGAGTACTTTTCTCTGTGAAGATTCATGAGCCAGACAGAAAACAAATTAAAGATGAGCAAAAAGGGATAAAAAACACATGCCAGTGTCTCTAAACCTTTAAAAAGAGCAATTCTCTACAAAAGTTGTCCTGGGTGAACCACATTTCATTTGTATTTTATGGACCAACATTTTTATGTTTAAATGACTAATAACCAATTTCCACAAACAATTTTAGCATATTATCTATTCTTATTAATGCAATTATACTAAATGGTCGCAAGTTTATTGCCATCTTTCTTTGAAGCTTCACAACTGTTCAAAAACAGTAAAGACATTTATATTTCAACCCTGGTTGAAAAAAAAAAATCTATTTCAAATAAATTGTGGTACTTTAATCATCAAATAATCCTGAAAAAAGTATACTTTAAAAAAATATTAAGCAGAACAACTACGTACTTCAAAATGAATAGATGTAAAAAGGCTAAAAAGTTAAGTAGTTTATGGTAAATGTACAGTATATTAAATAAGTAAGGACCGCAAAACACCAAGCCAATAGTCACCTTTGGCCAGCGTTGGGCCATCGGTGAGAGTCTGTCGGTGCTCCCATCAGTGTGTTAAATCGCGTCGGCTCCATCGGTGAGAGTTAGTTTAACAAACAAGAATAAAAGCTAAAGTGAGGTAAGAAGTCAAGACGTCATCACAGACAGAAGCCTGTTTTAATGTTGCATAATCTTAACGGAGCACTCCAGTATGCATATATTTTCATAACAACATGAGCCGCCTGGAAAGAAGAAAGTGAACAGCATGATTGATCTTCAAAATGCCAAGGACAAGGATTGAGGACACGCAACAGGAACGAGCGCAACTGACAATGAAAGCCGAGGAGACTTACACACTTGTCGGCTTTTTAGATGGATACAGAAGCGTTTTAGGTTGGGTAGAATCTGCAATCTCTGACCCAGTTTGTTTGCTGGATGCAATACGATGTGTTTCTTGCCAACTGTCATCCTAGGGTGTCGAAATACTATTGCGTGAACTGGCAGTGGGCGAGATCACACGGACCAAAAGAAAAACAGACCTTCTAACAAGGAACACACATTTCAAAGTACAATAGCTGGCTGTGGAAATGTTTTTCAGAGAAATGAGAATGTGAACTCTGCATGTTTCCTAAATATCTGCAGACATATTATGGTATTTTTATGCTTTAGTCGAGTGAAAAAGTAATATATACATAGGGGTGGGGGGTGGGGGGGATCGATACAGCATAGTATCACGATATTTTCTGTGGCAATACTGTATCGATACACGGGCGCCAAGTATCAATCTTTTTTTTGCAATTTTAATTGATTTATTTGATTAATTTGGTAACACTTTATAATAACTACACGCTAATAATAATTAGTTAAGTATGAGTAAACCATTAATTCATCATTCATAAAGCATTAATAGACATTAACAAGCAGTTTATAAATACAGCTATAAATGTTTTCTTCTTAATTTAAAAGCGTATCTATAATTTGTTAAATAATTGTATTTTCATCCTTTATTAATGATCAATTTATCATTTCTAAATGAAGAATTGCAATTTTTATGAACCAGTTCTTTGAGAGTTGTCAATGGTTCATAAGATTACTTAGAGTGTGTAAGTAAATGATTAATAAACTATTTAAATGTACATTCATACAGCTTATCATTCAGACATATAGTGATGGTTACTTAGTGTGTTAATAAATGCTTTATTAACATGTATCAATGCTGTAATTCAGGGTTAATTTGGGTAGTTATAAACCATTTAGTAGTGGTCAGTTGACTATGTTCGTGAGCTCATCTAAAGTGAGGACTATTCATGCCTTGTAAAGCATTTTTAAAGGCTGTTAAATATATGTTAAATATTAAATATCTTCTGTATCACTGCGTTGTGTTTGTTACTTTTTACTGTTTAGAAGATTGATGAGCCTTTAAATCGCCTTTAAAAATGCTTTACAACGCATGAATAGTCCTCACTTTATATTAGCTCACAAAAATAGTTAACTAACCACTACTAAATGCTTTATAACTACCTGTATTTACTATATTTACTTAGACTTTCTAAGTGATCTTATGAATGACTGACAACTCTTAAACAACTGGTTTGTAAATAATGCTATACTTCATTTAGAAATTATTAATTGATCATTAACAAAGTATGAAAATACAATTATTAAACGCATTATAGATATGCTTATAAATCAAGAAAAAAGCATTTATAGCTATATTTATAAACTGCTTATTAAGGTCTATTAATGTTTTACAAATGATGAATTAACTGTTTACTCATGCTTAACTAATGATTAATAGCGTGCAGTTATTATAAAGTGTTACCATTAATTTTAATTAATTTTTCATTTAATTATAAAATTATCCGTTTTATTTTCCGGTTTTCTTCATTGGTTTCTCTATTTTTCACGGCTTGAGAACATAGGTTCAATCCGAAATCGCCCCCTAAACCCTCATTCCCCAAGTTAGTCCACTAATACTGTTCACTTGAAGGAGTGAATGAAAACGAGTGAGCAAATTCGGACAGCCGTTGAGCGTAAGCTGTAGGCTACACGTTAATGCAGTGCAATGAGGGACAGAGACGCGATCTGACACGCATCCCATTTTCTCTAGGAAAAAAATATACTATGGAAGTCAATGAGACCAGAAACTTTCTGGTTACTGATATTCTTCTAAATATAAGAAAATCAACTGAATACATTCGAAAACGGTAAAAATCAATAGTTTAACTCTGGGGGAGTGGTAAAATGAGCCTATTTCCAAAAAAAAGTGGAGTATCCCTTTAATTAAAGTGAGTTGAGCAGTTTAATTTTCCTCATTTTTTTGTGATGTCTTTGAATAATATGGGGAACATGAATCGCAATATATCGCAGAATCGAATCGCAATACTTGCTATGTAATGAGAATTGCAATAATATTAAATCGTGGCCCAAATAAATCGTCACATTTTTACCAATTCCCACCCCTAAGTTGCTTTTGTTACAAGAACAATTTTCAGGAAAAAGAACTTACCTGTCGAATACAGTCGTTGGGCACTTCCCTAGATGGTGCTAATCATAGGTAGACATTTAGACATTTTACATAACTGATTTAGTACAGTATAAAAGCATGAATGTTGGTGAAAACAGACAAGCTCTATTTGACAGCTGTAATGACTATGAAATGTCCATAAATTCTTTTTGTGTTCTACAAAATATAACAACATTCAAGATTGAAAGTAATTAATGACATGATTTTCACTCTTGATTCATTCATGTCAATCAGCTGGGGATCAGAGTTCTTGTGAAGGGGGAAAAAACAAAAGGACTCAGCGTGCCAAGCGATTACGGAGGAAAAGAGGCAGAGATCGGTTTGAGGCGGCTGTCCGGTCTGAGGGGAGAAATCGATTAGTGGAGCTAATAAAATCATGGCTCTAAAAGCCGGCCGACTCACCGCGGCTCTGCTGACATACAGCTCCTTTACGCGGAGTGCTTATTGATCTGCCAAGGAAGTTAAACTTCATGTGCATTGTCAGCCACACACACTCACATGATGGTTGTAAAACACTCTCACACATAACAGCGGTGCATTTCAGAGACAAGTGCACACACATTCATGCTGTGCGCTTCCCACATAAACACAAAACTGTGCACGAAAAGCCATTATATGGAATTAGATGGTGGTAATGAATCGTACATTTCCCAAAACTGACAGTCATTCCAGAGAATTAATTCAATAATGCCCTTGGTGTCTCAGTTGGATGGTTAGCCCGCTCTCTGGTGTGTCATTGTGGTGTTTTATCTCACACAGACACCTTGACTTTTTCGATACTGCATCGGGGCTAGAGACAGAAAGCAGCCAATCCTGGCAGTGAACCACAAACTGACCGTTGCAATAAAAGAGCCTGTAAACAGGGGAAAGAGAGCAGGGATCAAATGCAATTTCATGCCTTCAAAGCACACTTCAAGTCCCAGAGTCTGATAGGGAAAACGTATTTATTTCTGTGACACTCGTTTGATCGTGCCATCAATAAACTAACCTTTTGAAAGAGATTCTGATTTTGCTCCAGTTTTGCGGCTTGAAATTTGATTGACCACTACAAATGCAACCTACAACTGGACATCCTTTAATCCAGAAGCAGGAGCCCTTAATAAAACCAGATGCAATCTTTTCTGCTTAAATCGAAGTGGGAAGAAAGTATTTTTTGTGGTAGTCGTGGCCCAAATCATCAGCTCTTATCCTTTCAAAAGCAGGAAGAGAATGCACAACTAAATATTTTTAACTTGATTTAACTAGCCATCTAAAATGTGATTCTCAAGACATGGAATCAAAAAAAAAAAATTTTAATTTAAATAATACTATTTAAATAATTTAATTTGTATTTAAATAAACTAAGAATAAAAAACAGATGTACACCAGAGGTTAATTCATTTGCAAAATATACAAAAGTATTCAAAATGTTTTGATTTCCCTGGGACTTTGAATTGGAATTGTTAAAGCCCAACTCGCTACAGGAACACAAATATAATATTGATAATATATATTATTATAATATGTAAATACAATATGTGCTAAATATACACCACAAGTCTCCAAACACCACTTTCTCTTGCCATTCAAATGAGCAAAAAAAATCTGTGAACTGGATTACCAACAATCGGCTGGTTAACATGTTTAGTAACAACACCATTCTAGCTGTGAAAACCATCTTACTCCATTGAAAAGCATTAAAAAATAAATCGATGATACCCAACATAGAAAAAAATAAATTTACCCTTATTAAGATTGGCTGTATTACAGCTGCCAGGATGATTTTGCGAAATTGGAAATGCCCCAAAACCCCAGACCTTAAAGACTGGGTTGATGGGATGATTGAAATTGCTTCATATGAGAGCATGTTGGGGAGACTGCATAATGAGGGAGAAATTAAAAAAACGTGGGACCATTTTTGGCAGCATATAAAAATGGTGTAAAGACGACTGCTCAATAACTGTTTAATTTTCATGTGGTTTTGTTTTGGTTGTATGCCACTGATGGGGACTAGTGGCGGAATGTGTAATTGTAAAGGTGATTACTGAATAATGTGATGTACAATGATGTTTTGACTGTTGAACAATAAAAAAAGTTGAATTACAAAAAGAAAACCATTAAAAAGTACAATAGTTGAGTAGTGTGATGAAATCAAATATTTTGCACGCAACATACAAATTTCATATATTTCATTATATTATAATAGATGTTTGACCCAGCGACATTCTTTTGTCCTAAATATGTGGAATAAAAGAATATAATAATAATAACAACAAAAAGGGTTTCAAACTGTGATTAGTCATATGGCATTGACAGCTCAGATGATTGTCTCAAAGATGTTACCGAGATGGCAATGCTAACTGAAATCTTCCTCCAGGTATCATAAACCTCTTTTTGTGGACTACCTCCTCATCTGAAGTGAATTGTAGCTACTAATCTGCCTTAAATCCATGATTTGCTTCATATTGAGCGAAACAAGCTGAATTCTCTCTCCTGTTTCACCTGATCCCAGCATCCTCCTCTCCATGTCACACTCCATTGCCTCACACACACACATACACATGCACATGCACAAGGGTGCGTCTACTGCCCCCGGATGCAGACATAGACATAGAAAACTCCTGCCCCCTCCCTCGTCTAGTCCCCACACTACCCTGCCGCTGACCTGAAGAATGGAGATGACTTATGGATGAATAAGCAAAAGTATCCACAACTCTGTCACGATGCTGTTAAATAAAGGGGCTTCAGATTAAATTAAACAAATTTGCCTTAAAAAATGAATTACTTCATTAGAAATGCTTTGAGCAGTGCTACAGTGCCTCAGTCTCGTGTCTTCTAATCTGTGTGACAATAGTCTTAAGATCAATGCACCTCCTCAGACACCACTTCATTTCCCCTCTCAGTGGACTCCCAGAATCTCTGGCACACACACATCTGTATGAGGAGGAGGGGAAGAGAGAAAAACTGTGTCAGCCGGCTAATTGCCTCGGGTCAGTGATGCTCATACACTGTAATGGTGCAGACCACATATTTTTCACCATAAGACATAACTCATGAGAAAACACATCATTTTTCCGTATTTTTTCTTTCTTTAGACAAGCTGAGGCAGCAAAATAATGAAGAAAAACTATTTATTCATAAATGTAATGTAAAGTCCAGCAAACCACTTTTAGAACCCGCAACACGACGAAAAGAATCCAATTAAATTATATTAAACAAAAGCAAATAAAAACAACAATTGAAACAACTGTCAGGCTTCTGCTGATGACTGTACTAAACCAAATGACACTTTCATCTCATCAGTGTCCCTCAGAAAGGGCCTTGTCACAAATCAGAATGATTGGCGATCTGAAAGGACCCGGGACGCACGCGACAGAGAATCAGATGGACGGGCCCTGCCATTGGAGGTGACAAAATGAATGGAGAAGTGGCCAGCACAACCTGACACTTGTGAGTAAACGGCCATGCTGGCTAAGATAAATGTGTGAGTATATGTCACCGGATGAGCCCCGTTACCCCACGGCTCAGAAAGCTTCGAGCAGCTGCCAAACGACATTCTAACACAGCATGTAACTGGATATTTCAGCCCTGTTACACGAGCCACCAGTAATGTCACGCTGAGCTATCACGGTTACATCTAGTCATCGTTTCCAAAGGCTAGCATCACCTGTTTGTGTGTGTTTGTGTGTTAATTACAGAACAGTGGCTCTGTGTTCCACTGATGACCACTGGCTGAATGAGATGGATGTGGAAATAATCTTTATTTAAGCCGCACAACTACAGAGAATTTGATGCAAAACATATGGAGTACATGAAGAGGCTCTGTTTCAAAACAAAGTGCACTGCATTGATGTATACGGTCTTCTAAGGTAGCATGCTTCAGTAAGTGAAATAAAAATGAAATCTGGGGATCGTACTAATAGCTAACGCATTTGTTTATTTGTTTATTTAAAAGGATCCCCATTGGCTGACGTCTAGACGACAGCTAGTCTTCCTGGGGTCCAAAAATATATCAAAAGGCAATAATTACAATCACAATTACTCACAAATATTTCATATATAAAATACACGTATAGACGCGTATACACGCATTCTCATCCTTTAGCATCATATAGGTGACGCTATACACTCTTAGAAGAAAAGGTTCTCTATAGAACCTTAAAAGGTTCCCCTAAAATTGGAACCCCTAAAATGCAATGCATGAATGATCACAAAATTTAAGATATGGGGTTTAAAAAATGTAATTAATCAATATCACACAAAGAGTGCCATTTCATTTCAGTTTTTATCCTTCAAAAATCAGCATGATTAAAGTGGGATATTAAATTACTACAACAGTTTAATAAACAATAATTTAATTACAACTGCAAAATGTTGCAGAAAAATATAATGTATGAATGAATATAGCCTATAAAGAACCTTTGTGCCAAAAGGGTTCTTTCTTGACATTATCATCATTTTTTTTTGCATAAAAGGTCCTTTGCAGTTGAGTAAAGAACCCTATACTACATATATAGAACCCTTTTTTTTAAGTGTGTATGACAAAACGGCCAAATACTACGCACATGGCGCCTGTTATCGTTAATATAACATGTGCTGTGATGGGTAGGTTTAGGGTTCATATTCACGCTAAAGGATTTATGACGCCTTGGGTTCGCGTGTTATATTAACGATAAAGGGGTATTTCGCCGTTTTGTCATGTAGCGTCACCTTTATGATGCTAAAGGATGAGAACGGGCTGAAATAGCGCTCCTCGGTTGAAGCACCAAGGGGACTTGATTTACAGTGTCACTTTGTGTTAGCATTTTGTTAAGCAAATTGGCTTTATGCACAGCTCCACTACTTCTTGAACTTCCTGTCCGCCATTATCGGACAAACTGATTAATCTATGTGTGTCTGACCTCAGTAGTCACATCAACAATAATCAGGCACACCTGAATTAATCAAGTTTGTCGAATAAAGGACACAAGGAGCTGGCTGAAGTTCAGGAAGTAGTGCAGCTGTGCATAAAGCCAATTATGTGGTATACTAATTAACACTAAAACACAATTTTTGAGTTTTTGAATCATGAATAAGGAAGGCTTCTTGGGGATATATTCGACAAAACATAAATTGATGTTACCATGCCAATGTTTTAATTATCACCTGTGATATAATTTGCTGTTCAAATTTCCAATGATGTACACAAAGTATTCCATAGAGTATATTTCTGGCCTTATTCCGGAACTGCACATACTCCAGCTCAAGAGCTCCACGTAATCTAAATAATGAACTGCCTAACGACCCAACTCATAGACAAATCTGCCGGAGCATAAGAGGAAATTATTCATGCAATCATCCGGTGAAATGCCGAGGGTAAAGCCATTAGGCTTAAATCCATTGTTAATGAAATGTCACACCTCTGGTGTGGAGTCCCGCTGTGTTCCTCATTTACGTTCCTCTCCATCTTTTCTGTATCTGTGCTCAGGTCAGGCCAGCTCACTGGGCTTCGGTGCGACAGGAGTCAGACAGGAATCCTGACAGGGTCTGTCGTTTTATTTACAACGCAATAGAGCTGGTAAGTCCCGCCCATCCGTAAAACTTCAAGTGGACCTCTAGGTTGAAAAAGCGTCAATGCAAGTGAATGAGAGAAAATAATTATTTTCTGATCCCGTTTGAATTGTGCCATGAATGTAACATATGTTGTCTGTGAATTTTTTATATAATTTCTCATGTAACGAGTTTGACCGTGATTCTTTGGCTAGCAGTTGTGGAATAGACATAACGAGAAAGACTACACGTCGCATATGTGACGTCGCCACATAACACATTTTCCCTCCACAAATCACGGTTTTCATCACGCTCAACTAGTTTGTCCTCGCCCTGAAAGAAGGCGGTGAAGTACACCAAAGACACAGGCATGTTTAGCGGGATCCGTGTGCTAGTGGGGGTGATGTATATCAAACACGTCGAAAGAGTTGTAGTCCACAAAGTGCTCTCACACAAAGTCTAACCGTATGAAAATTCTACCCGCTAAATTGTAGCATTCTTTACACGAAACATTATATAAAAAAATTCACAGACAACATTATGTTACATTCATTGCAAAATTCAAACGTGATTAGAAAATAATTACTTTCTCTCATTCACTTGCATTGACGCTTTTTCAACCTAGAGGTCCAGTTGGGTTAGCGGAAGGGGCGGGACTTACCAGCTCTATAGAAACTCCATGAAAAATATATGATTCAATAAACATTCATCAACGCACACATCGGTTATGAGAAACGAAAGGTTGAGCATGCTTGCGAGAACCAAAGAGGTTCATTCTCGTGTTACGTAGCCCGCTTGAGCTTCTGCAAGAATCAATGAGGTTTGTTCTCACGCGTCAAGCAAATATGGTTGCACTTCTGTTTATGTGCGCTTGTCTATACGTGAAAAAAGCCTTAATTTAAACCCATTGTGGACTGTCAATGGAGGGATAGAAATCTCTCAGATTGCATATGAGGGTGAGTAATTGATGACAATTTTTCCATTTTTTGAGTTATAGTTATAGTAGAAAAGAGTTCTCTGTTTCTCTCGTCCAGTCTGTGAAACGGTGCTTGCTTTTAGATGTTTAGAGACTTTGTGGTCACACAAAGCAGCATCTCACTGCACAAGCATGTTTGAGCATAATGATGAGCATGAATCTGAATAACAAACAACAATGAAAATAATATCTTTTGTTTACCTCCAAACATAATGGGCCAATTTTTCTACTTCAAAGGGAGAGTAAAGGCTGTTTTCAAGAACAAGGCACAGCATATTCAAAGAAAATGAAGATAAGGTGCCTGCTGCATATAAACAAACAGAAAGCAAAAAATTCATGCAGCACGCGCACACTCTCAACGACCCCACAGCAATAAATAACTTTTCATACTGTGAGTGTTACCCAAACAATTTCTCTCCAGGATATATTTTGAAGGTTAATCTAAAGGAGCTGGACGGGGCAGGCAAGTTCGTTCACGGACACACAGACAAATGTAAACCCACATGGAAAACAGGCTGAGGGGAAGGACAGGCCATCTGCTGGGAGGCGTGCACTGGCCGTCCTAGACTCATCAAACGCCTGTTGGGTGGGTTGTCTCACCCTCTGTCTATGCGACAGAAACATGTTTGATGGAGTTTGAATAGCAAATCATCCATGCAGAGTTGCACTCACATGGAAAATTGGATCTGAACATTTGCATAATTTTTCTTGCTGAAACAAGAAAAAAAAATGTTTTCGTTGTTGTTTTTTTTTTGAGGCATTTCTCACATGTATGACCTACTCTTCAACTGGAATATTATGTACGTGTGGTGAGCAGGACCGGCGGGAGGCCGGTGGTAGGCCTGTCATGATAGTCAATAAATCAATAAATCGCACGATAAAAAAAAAAAAATTGCTTGATCATTTTTCCGGACGCGATAATATCCATTTGCATGCTTGTTTGTTTTCTTGTTGTCTCTCAGAGCCTAACTTCCCAGGTTCCTCACACGCCTGCTGCTCTAAATAGTATAAATCTTTCAACAAGGACCATTAAAGTCTTATCCTGGCGATGGTCGTACCTCACGAACATGTCATGACTCATCAACTGAGACTACATCACCATGAGGCGTCCGCATTTCACCAGACGGCAGACGACTCGCCAAATGATTTATGACATTTATCCATCAACATGCTGCATAATTCAAGCAGTTTCACTAATGAGTTTACTTACAACAGCAGAAAAACTTACATTTTTGTCAAAAATCTATTTTTTTTTAAAAACATTACCTTTTAAATGTGGCCAATGAAACCAGTTTGACCAAACTGACCCGCCTGCATAAAAGCCCTTACACAGACACTTTCATTGGAGGTAAACAAATACAGCGAGGCGATGCCTGTGAAGCTTATGTGCACATTGTGCTGTAGAGGTTGGTGTCAAATTGCATGCTGATTAATTATGAGGGCGGGAGTCAAAAAAGAGGCAAAATTTAAATACATTCTATGGAGCCTCAAAAGTACAGGAGGCATGGAAGCGTGATCTGAACCAGGAAAGGTGGGATGATGTAAAACCATTCACACACAATGAATTTTACAGTTTGACTATGTATGTCAGCATCTTTCTGCTAGGCGTATGAATCATGAAACATTTAAGTTAAACTGACATAAAATGCAAACACATTTCAGCCTGACTGTTTGCATGAGTGATAATTTGTCTCATATTTGGCATGCCTAAACAAGCAACAGTTCTACTGTGTTAAAGGATAAAGCACTGGTGAACAGTTTGGGTCTTTTTATTATTTATTTTTGTCAACAAGGATACATTAAATTGATTATAAGTGACAGTAAAGGCATTAAGGCCTGGTTTCACATACAGGGATTAGATTAAACCAGGATTAGATCTTAATTTAATTATAGGATACTTAAGTAGATTTTATAAAAATGCCTTAGAAAAAAAAACATTACTGATGTGCATCTTGAGACAAAACAATGGCACAGGCATGATATGTCAGTGCAAGTTGCTTTCAGTCAAAACAGCTGCATTTTAGTCGGAGACTGTGAAATCGGGTGTAATATTGTAACAAAATATTTATATTTCAGATATTGTTATTTTGAACTTTTGTTCTTTATTAACTATTACAAATAATCCTAAAAAACACAAAAAAACATGGTTTCCACCAAAAATATTAACCAGCACAACGGTTTTCAACATACTGTATATTAAAATAGAAAACAACTATTTGAAATTGTAAATAGATTTCAAAATATTACCATGGTTACTATATTAATAAATATGATCAAATGTATGCAGCCTTGGTGAACTTTCAAAACATTCATGATCTAAAACTTTTAAACAGTTGCGTATATATGTAAAAATATTGCATTCAGAATGAAATACTGGAAGTTACCGTTTTATAAGTAAATGTTCGTCTACAAATACTGTACATTTTGCACTATACTGTGTAATGAAAAAAAAAACTGAAAGAAAAAAGAAACCTGATGCATATTCAATTTATTTCATGCCAGTGGCACAGATCAAAATTGAAAAAGTCCGACTGAAGGCAAAAATTGTGCCTTATAACAGCTTGTCACCAGGACGGCAATCTGAAAGGGACATATTTGTACCATAATTACTCCTAAAAGGATCATAAGTAGTACCTTAATGGTACACACTAATATGCACCTTTTAGGGGTAAATAAGGGATGAAGATGACAAGTAACCAGCGACAAGCTAGTACCCCTAAAGGAACAAATTGTGCACATTTTCTGACAGTGATTCACAATACCATCAAAAAAAGCCCCCAGATCTATGACACATATGATGGAAAAACACATTTGAACTGCACGCTGTGAATGTACCTTATGTTTGTTTTAATCTGAGGTAATTCTGACAGAATCGGAGTAGACAGGCATGAGCTATGATGATTCAAAGAACAGGAAGAGGGAATTTGTCTGGCTTATTCATGTCATTAGTCATCATGCTTTTTGGCCACTTTATCAGTAAGAGTGGAACAGAAAATGATGGTGAAAGGAAACAGAAATTAGAAATATGACTATGCAAGACTTTGACATTTTATATTATGTTTACAAACTTCATTACTCTTAGTTAAAAAATACAATCATCTTCACCTGCAATGAACTCTGCAGGCCATAATGATGAAAACGTTTTCAAGATGATGACACTGCCCCCTAGTGGTCACTAGTGCTCTGACCACAACAAGAGCATGATGCATGGTCACACACATGCACAGACTACAGAAATGTACTCATTATATACGTTGGCAGAAATGCTTTCAATAATCCATCAAAATCGGCGCACAGATGTGAGGAGCGAGCTAAGCTCATTTCTTTAACAGATCTGATCTACTGTCAGTCAACAGGACACCGCGGTAAAGCGCAGCACATCCTCCCTGCTGTAATTACATATGTCCGGCTCAGACTACAGCAAATAATGAGCAGCCTGCTTAAAGATTCAGAGTCACTGACACCATTGTCCAACTCAAACGCGCTCAATCAATCACAAACACAGGCGCTCTTCTGACTTCATTTTACAAACACAGAATCTAGACAACAGATAAAGTGAGTTTAAGAGATTTATGCAGGATTCCTTCACATTTTCCATTTCAAAATTCCTCTGACTTATCGTTTTTATACCGTAAATGTGGTTTAGCGTTGCACGATCACCAAATCGCGAAGTACAGTTTGATTTAGATGACTGTTTGCTCCCTTATATGAAATTGCCACTCAAACACCAGCAATAGATTTAATGAGACTTGCTCATGGTAAAGACAAACAGTTTAGAGTAATCAAAATGTGCGCTTAAAATTCATTCAGTCTGATTCTACAATCACTAAACTTTTGCCATGAAAACACACAGCTTGTATGATCAATCTATTTTTAGAAATTCCTCATTTTATTTCATAAAAAGAAATAATTGAAACACATAAAGGTTCTTCGGCACAGTACTAGCTAACCTATTCTTTTAAATAGCAGTTGAGGCGTTTACAGACGACTGCTTTAAATACACCAGCCCCTGCAGCTCTTATTGCTGTTTATTGAAGCTCCATGGAACACTAGAGTTGCTCCCAGAGAGAGATGAAAACACGTGACATCCCTGCAGGAGACGCAGCTGTGTGGGGCAGATCAAACATCACCTCTGCTTTTCACACACCCATATATTTAAAAAGATAAATCGGAATAACTCACTATTACATTCACGCAAAAATGGGCTAAAAGTACAGTATATAACACCAGCTACACATATTAGCTGACAAACGAAACTTGACGACACACTTACAAACACAGGCAAACTATGCACTTACATCAGGTTATACATGACAATCTCCTCATTTCCAGAGATACTTGATGGCTGTATTCACACTGCTGATAAATATGCTAAAATCTCTTCTGAGTGCTTAATCTTGTTCTGTTCACACTGAGTTTGCTTATGACTTTGGCTATTTACAGAAGTGGAAATGGCATTTGATAACCAAATTCACTTCAGAAAAATTGACAAATGCATATTAAATGAACAGAATTAAACTGAACAGCTACTCGCTAATGCATTGATCTCCCTCTCTTTTGGACATCATCGAAGTTTCAGAGCTGCGTGTCTTGACTCTCCACCAAAGTTTCTCCCACCAGCTATAATAGTCTTTAAAGCTTAAAAACCATAAACAAAACACATTGCATATGTTAATTTACCAAAGGTTGACAAATATTAATATTAGGGTTTGAGGAGGGAAAAAATATATATTAAAATAGTATATATATATATATATATATATATATATATATATATACACTATTTTAAAATATTTTTTAAATGCAATTTATTCCTGTGATCAAAGCTACATTTTCAGCATTATTACTTCAGTCTTCAGTGTCACATGATTCTTCAGAAATCATTTTAATATGCTGATTTGCTGCTAAACATATATTTCTTATTATCAATTTTGAAACAGTTGCTGCTTTAATTTGTTTGTGGAAACTTCCTGATAAATAAATGCTGTTCTTATGAACTTTTGATTAAAAATACAACATTATTAACATTTGATCAATTAACACACCTTTGCTAAAGATATTATATTTATAAAATATACATATTTTTCCCCAAAACTTTTGTGTAGTGTACATATTAACAATCATGATAATATTACATTGTGGCTCAGAAATTATAATATCATGATAGAAAATCCCATGTGGCGAGATCCCATCCATACCAGTCTCAAAAAACATAAAAAAAAAAACATTCATGTTTCTAATTCATTTTAGATGATAAATTCATCAACCATCACAAACAGTATGATACTTTAAGGGATTTGAAAGAACTTTTCACTCCCCTAAGTTTTTACTGTCTATTGTGTACTTGGCCAAGAATTATGGCATACATCTCTTACGTTTAATAGTAGCGTCATGGTGGGGGGGGGGAATCCTATCTGTGATTCTTCATAAGCAAAAGCACACAGATTATTTTACCAGCATTCATAAAGTCATGAAATTCGCTATGACATAGTAGACCTTCTAATAGTGCAATAAGCTCTTCAAACTGAATCAAAAATTCCATTTTGCTTTGGCCGTCAGTTCAAAAGAGGCAAAAGTTTTCCCATGGAGTCCAACAAGTTCTGTCTAATGTCTGTAGCCTGTATGCTACTTTTCCACCAATCTAATGAAAGTTTGGTCACCACCGCTCTGACACTGCACTGGAAGCCACAGTCTCGCCTGCCAGTCCAGCACCAACTTCTCACAGATCCTCTGCCCATCTTGCATCAATGCAAACCAAAATGTTTCCCAGGTAACATGCAAAACAAGAGAGTGTTTGTTTAAATATGAAGAGGTCACCTGCATCTGGATCCTATTCATAACCTGAATGAGCCATTAATACAGGGTCTTTTTTTCAGTCTCAACAGTTCCACCCACCAACCAGACTGTGAACACACTGATAAACTGTCACTTACTGGTCAAGTGCAGTTGCTGCCATTCGCACCAGTTACACATGCCAGCACCACCACAGGCCTGTTAAAGACACACATTATCCTTGAAAGTCCATGTGAAAAGCATACGTCAGAAAAAAAATGTAATTGCCATTATTTGTCAGACACTCCCAAGAGGTTACAAAAATGACGCACAAGCATCCGTACTGCTCCGGGACAATCCCCAATGAGTGCAAGAATTATTTAAAATGTTCTCTAGCTGAGTGTTTTTGTGTGCATGTGTTTGTGTTATGATATATTGTGTATAATTTACAGGTATTTTGTATATAAAATATATTTCAATATAATGTTTTATGTAGGCAACACCCAAAATTGTTCAGATTTAGAATGTATTTAAGTTCAGTTAAAAGTATTTGCACAACTGTTTGACAAATAGACAAATTGTTTTTTTTTTTATGAGCAAAATCAACAAAGTGGTGTAAGTGGTCTCTGTAATGTCTAAAGTTCAGGACATAAAATTGGAAGGTTGCCCCACAAAAGATGACCGTGACAACGAGAAAAACACTGAACCTGAGCTTTCTATGTGTGCTTCTTGCTTTACTAAATGGTGGCTTGGATTTGAAAATAAATAGAAATTATAGTTCACTCAGAAATTAAAGGTGCTATATGTATTTTTTAGCGGCCTCTATTGGTGATGTTTCAAATTGCAACCAATTTTTACAAGAGCGCTGGTGCTCTTGCGCATGGTCGAACACAAGAGCGAGCACTCATGGTACACGGCCACACTGAGACTTTCAACACACCGGAGAAAGCATCACACAACATGCTCTAAACTCATGTAAACTCCCACTGCAACGTTACAATAATAGGCTACTTTTATCAGTTTGACGTTGAACTAATGCTCCATGCTCATATGATGATAACGTTACATTTGTGGTGTTATCTAGCATAAGGCATTTCACTAACTATTCGTGCATCTTTCACAATCAGCAATATCAGGTGAATGTATAATATGACAAAACGGTTAGTGAGACTGAGCTATTTCAATGTAACAGTAAGATCGTAGGAAATAACATTACAGTATTGAACGTGTCTGGTAAGCAGGGTGGGGCCAAGAGCCATGAGGATCTCCTCTGTGAGGATCAAGATCAGTGTGGTGTGCAGGTGACACTCATTAGTACTCACACCTCCGGCCCCACTCCGTTCCCACAGCTCTTGGCCCCGCCCTGCTTACCACACAAGTCTTCTGAAGTCATTCAATACTTTTGTGTGATCAACTGACCAAAAACTAGTCATTATTCATTGAAAAACATGTAAACATTTGAGTCAGTTCATTCGAAATCGAGATTCAAATCAGTTTGATTCAATCGTTAGCATCATTAGCCAACTATGGTAAAAAGTTCCATCGTTATCAACATAGTTCAATGATTCTGTGCTTCTAGAAGCAAACAGCATCACAAATTACAGCATATTTACAAGCATAGTTTCTTGTTAGTATGACTTTTGAGCAAAATAATGCTATGTTCATTATTTACAGCAATAATATGACTTTATTTACAGCAATAATATGACTTTAATTTAATGTCAAAGTAATTTACGTGCAGAAGCTTTTAACCCAGCAGCTCTGTGACACCATAATCAACAATTCTATATTGTTAAACCAACATGATGGCACGTGCGACAAAGTTATTGCGGGAAACATTCGTGACTTGCTAGTTTATTTATCCAATGCAATGCACCGTACTATGATAGTTATACCAACGAGTTATGCTATTTTATGGGAAACACACACCAGATTGCTCCGTGAACTGGATCAGCTGATTCAATTAAAAGATCCGACTCAAAATTGGTTGTTCATTTTCAGTGAATAATGACTTATTTCCAGACTTCTGAAGTCATATGTCTGACACAGAGGAACCATAAGAGTCAGTCAATATGTCATTATAGACTGTTTTGTGGTACTTTTATGAAATCTTTTTGTAAATTTTGAGCTTGACAGACCCAAAATTGGCTTATTTTGTGTTTGACAAAATCATACAGGTTTGGAAATTACATGAAGAGGAGTAAATGGCGACATAATATTCATTTCTGGGTAAACTATATGGCTTTAACAAAAAAAACAACAACACCTCTTTAAAAGAGAAATGCCACAAGAAATGACAAGCTAGGGCCTCTGAGTCAAATGCTAACTCAGGGCGCATTACCATCAGAGCTGTTTACGCCAGCATGGAGGAAAGCATCGGAGGATTCACTCCCCTGGGTCTTACCTTGACTGCCACTGCTGCTGAGAGAGTGTTGAGGAGTGGAAGCCGAGCTGACGCTTGCCGTGGGCAGCTCTCCTTTATTCAATTGTTTGACCCTCTTGAGGTGAGATTTGCCATTGTAGTGGACCTGGGCCTGCGTGGCGGAGTGCAGCTGGATGTTGCAGACTTCGCAAAGCGAGTAGAGCAGCTTCTTCTTCTCCTGATGTAGATGCATGTCCGCGTTGATAATGCTAGGCTCCTTTACCTCCATGCGGCCTGCGATGGCGAAGCACAGCTGTCCATTTTCTATGAGCTGGGTGGGGCTCAAGGGGGTCTTCATACCTGCGGGAGAGCAAAAGGATGAGGGTTAGAAGCATGGGAAGTGTTTAATCCAAACCAGGACTGGCGATGACTCACCTTCTGAATTCAACATCACCCCACACAGAGCTTTTTGAACACCAGGTGAGGAGAGTTTACATCCTAAAACCACCAAGGTAGAGAAGCGGGAACGTGTGTGTGTGTGTGGATGTCTGGAGCGCTTGTGTGGGCTACATGGGTGGCTGAATGTTCTCTTCTCGCTGAGCTCTGACTCCTCCCCTTGGTATTCTCAAGCCAAGCTTCCCCACTTGTGGAGCGGGCACAGAGCTACGTACTGACCCATCTGTTGCCTTTACGAAGACACCCGACTCGCATACCTCATGCCCACGGGTCTTACACAACCAACATGGATGGGAGGAAGCAAGTCGGCCTAGGGGGGCATGATCAGCTAGGAGGGGATTTGTATGTCAGCGGAAGAAGACGCCAAAACCCCTATTGTGTGTCTGGTGGTCTGCAAGAGTGAATAAATTACATAAAGCCTCCCCATGAGCCATGACCTCTTGAGCTCTACAATTAAATGGCTGGTGTAATGGATAGCTTCAAAAAAGGGAATGATGAGTTCTGGGAAACGGTGATCTTTTTAATCCGAAAATTGCAAAAACTTAATTTCTGGTCAGTTTGCACTAAAGCCACGGCTGCAGGGTTGATAGAGGATAAAGGAGCATAAAGATACCATTTGAGTCAACTGCTGCACTTTCGAGAGCCTGCTGAGGATTAAATATCCATCGCTGTGCTCATGTACAGGTGTTTACATGTGAGAGAATAGACGTATGATTTTCCTGAAGTAAAAAAAAAAAAAAAAAAAAATGATTTCCCTTTTCATTTGAGGGTGAAATGACCCAGACACGTATGTAGTTTAAAGGCTGCACACGTCGAGCATGTTTCGGTCCCTGTCTAGTAATCCTCCTGACACTGTCTGAGTAATCTCTGTGGGCCAGCTGCACACTATAATCCCTGCAGATAAACTTCCTCTAACTTCCCCTGCCTCTCGGGCCATTCAGCTCTCCTCCATTCCTTAACACTTTCTCAGGAATCTATTGTATTCAGAGAAAGAAAAACTGTAAGTGGAAATCCCTGATGTTAATCACTTTCTTTCAATGTTGTGAATCTATTTCTCTAACTCCTAGCTATTACTTAAGCTTGAGCTTTGCTCTACTTTGCGGTGGAAATGAGGCCAGTGAGATGAAAAAAAAACGAAGCTGCAGTGATTTTGGTGACCTGTATACGCAGGCAGGATTTCCAGATATGTGGTGCGGTCCGTGCCCTGGGGTTTGGAGGAAGTAAACCGACTGTGATGCTCAGTTCGTGGCTGTTCACATCACATCTGTTGGTTTTAGCGATCGACTAATCAACCAGCCAGGGTCCTCTACTTTTCCCCAGTGGCATCTCCAACACTCCTTACATAATAGAGCTATGAAATATATAATCTATCTATCTATCTATCTATCTATCTATCTATCTATCTATCTATCTATCTATCTATCTATCTATCTATCTATCTATCTATCTATCTTTTAAATTCTGCATTTCTGCAAACCATTAGAAGGAACTGATAATATCTCTACATTAAGATAAAGTTTGATATAAATATTATATAATTAATAATAATATTTAACATTATGTATTTATATAAACACATATTACACACACATACATTTTATGTATTTATTCCAATTCAGAGCAGTATATATCTGCAGTATCTATGAGTAGCTAGAGTCCATTCATTAACTGAAGGCACTTCAAAGTGTGACACGATACGACAGAATTGGTGCTCCCAGTCTAGACAGCTTCGCTGATTATAATGGGAACAATCTAGTTTTTTGCAATGCACTGCACTAACTGAATGAATGTGCACAGGAAAAACTCATCTAAAAAAAAAAAAAAAAAAAAAAAAAAAAAAAAAAAAAAAAAAAAAGAGTACAAATCAGAGTGAAGTGTGAAAAAAACAGAAAAGTGAGAAAATATATCTGCTCTGTTGAGAGATGCTAATATCCAATAGAGGCAAGTCTGTGGTTCAACAGTGAACCAGGAATCAGCACAAAACACATGTCTCGAGTATAATGGTTTGTGGCCCTTGGCAAAGAGCTTGTATGGGTGACCTCTGTGTGGGCAGGTGCTGATGAATACACTGCAGGCCATATTTAAGAGCCACAGAAGGTAAATGTTAATGCTTTGGCACTCTTAGCTTCTATAACAGTTTGGGCTTAATTACCAGCTTTACCCAGATATTGAGTTCTATGCCAGGTTGTTGTGGGAGTTGAACAAAAATAGCAACATTAACTAAAAACCACTGTGCATTTAGAGACCGAGAGAGAGAGAGAGAGATGATAGAAAATAGAGACGGAAGGAGAAAAATGGAGATGAATATGAAATTACACCTATCTATATGGGAGCATCTAGTTCAGTAGACATGGCCCTGATCAGGGAGTTGGTCATTTTAAGGGATTTCATATAGTCTCAAAATGCACTAGAACGTCCGTTAGCCAATCAGAAACCCTCTGTCTTTGCAGGCTGGGATAACTATATTTAATTGATTGTTTAATCATTGAATTCTTCCAAATTATTTGTCTGTGGAACCTTAAAAAGTAATGCCACAACTTCTAGAAAAAAAAACAATCCTATACAATAGTAATATGCTTTAATCAGCGATTACTTCTATTTATACACACCACTAATGGCAAAGTCCGAAAACATTCCGAAAATATACAATTTAGAACATTCCGAATATATTCAAGACCTAGAAGCTACAGAAAGATTGAGATTTGATTTTAACAGATATTTTGCATAATTGAAGAGTTCAGATGCAAAAGCCTCTAAGTGCCATTTGAAATTTTCTTCTAAAATGATCATTTTTATCAAGCTTGTATATTTAAGTTCAGTAATTTCACTTAAATGGCAATGAAGATTACCTATTAATTGTCATTTAAGTGAAATTACTGAACTTAAATATACAAGCTTGATGAAAACGGTCATTTTAGAAGAAAATTTCAAATGGCATTTAGAGGCGTTTGCATCTGAACTCTTCAATTATAAATGGTTTAATGAATAAAAAACGATTCTTAAATTAATAAAAATGTAATTGATATACATAATGGAGATTACGTTTTCAATATTATTTATTGCTTAATCATTAAAGTTGAAAAAGATCTGCATATCCATTATTGAACATAACATTTGTCTTTAAATCACACAGACACAACTACAACGAAACCTGTTCACATTGAGCCAGGTTAGGACACGGTATAAATGATAGAAAGCACATCAGAAAAGTAAGGAATTACTTCAAAGCTCTCTTTGGGATCGTAAAGACGGAGAGATGCTCGTGTCACACCCGGTCAGCCGTGCCTATTTCAAACTTATGGCCCATTACAAAACCCACAGCTAGAAATCTCACAGATGGAAAGGTCGCTAACGTGTTTCTGCAGGCCAATTCCGCGCTAATGCCTTTCACTGGAAGCTCTTAGCAGAAACACAGAAAAAAGAAAACGAATGTGAAAGTTTTCCACTCCGTGTGCGTCTGTCACACGCAGGGAGGGCTTGGCACGCACGTGCGCAACATCTGGACAGGAAGAGCTCTGTTAATGGACGGTCGGCAGCTTACAGCAGTGTCAGGTGAGAACTGGAGAGTCTCAATCGCTAAGCTGTTCACAGATGTCCTCAATGTGCCTTTGACCGGAGCATGTGGATATTATATTTACACCAATCCACTATAGCAGTTTTATGCAACTGAACTGAAAACACTTGCGCTGATAAGACTGTGGGCTGAGCAGACATATGTCGGACATATGTGTCTGACCTTGTGGCATGATTCAATGTTGATTCCCTTTAAAGCTGACAGAACAGACATACAGGCGGTGGAGCATCGGATTGGTTGTGTTGATAGGGGTCTTTGACAATGCTGAAGTCTGTGGAAATACAAGAGGAAAATCTGCCTACCAAGGGGTCTGATATCACTGCACCTGCTCCGCCGTTGCGTTCCCGATGAGTGACCTCTCAGATTCAGCACTGCACACAGACAAACTAACTATGAGGATAGGAACATTTCCAGCTACATTATCCATCTCAGCTTCACTGAAAGAACTCAATAAAGCAGAACATTCATAATTAACCTCTATATGGATGTTTCTACCCAAAACTTGTTGTAATGAGAGGCCTTTTTATTTTAGTACTTTCAATTTTTGAACTTGGTATGGGTACTTTCAACTTCCCTAATTCCCTAAAAACAGACAACAAGACAAACTAGCCAAGAGAAAATAAAATAGGTTATCGCATGGACACACTCTCTCAGACAGACTATAAATAACGGTGATGAGACATGACTGTATTTACCACTCAGTCATTACCAAAAAGATCCATGAAGAAAAAAGGCTGATAAAAGGCAGAGGAGGGAGAGTGACAAGGGAATTGAAGAAAAGATGTAAAAAAAGGAGTGAGGAGATTGAGATGAAAAGATGGCAAGTGAGATGGAGATCAGAAGAGGGATATATTGAGAATAAGAAACAGAATTAGAGAAAGAGAGAATCACTTATGAAAGGCCCATATATGTCTGCACATCTATTTCCAGGTCTACAATATCATTCAAAGGTTTGGGGTTGGTAAGATTTCATTTTTATTCATATTTAAATAAATAAATAAATAGTTGTATTAGCAAAGATGCATTAAATAGATGACCCATTCTCATCCTAGAGGCGTCATATAGTTACGCTTTTGACAATGTGTATACTTCCAACGCACATGGCACCCTTTAGCATCAATACAACACGCTTTGGTTATGGGTAGGTTTAGGTCTGGGGTAGGGTTAGGGTTAGACCACTAGGAGGCGCCTTCTGGCCCATATTTATCTGCATCTCATATTGACGCTAAAGGGTGCCATGTGTGTTGGATGTATACGCATTGTCAAACGCGTCAGTACATGACGCCTTGACGCCTATATGACGCCTCTTTAGCATCAAACATTAGAACATTACAATGGTTTCAAAATGATCATATGATCAATGACACTACGGTCTGTTTTCAGCCTTGTCATCACAGGAATTAAATACATTTTAATATATTACAATAGAAAACTGTTATTTTAAATTGTAATCATCTTTTTTTTTAATTTATTATTACATTTTACTGCATCTATCATCAAATAAATGCAGTCTTGGATATGGATGGGAACTGTAATGAAATTTAATCTGATTCTGATTCCAGTTACCTATTCACGATTTAGTGAGTCGGCTGAATGAATGATTCAATGACTCACTCAAAAAGACAGTAACTGGTTTCATTCCAGAAAGACTGTTTTTAAATGAATCAGTTGAAAGAATGATTCGATGAATCACTCATAATCATGCGACTAGGCGTAACAAATGTAAACTGGGAAAGAGACACTGTTAACTTAACTAACATTATTAACTTTAAATCATTTTGGTCACAGTATTCCTTCAAATAAAAGAAGAAAAGAAATTGGTTTTCGATTCCCAACTCTTTGATTGAATGTGAGGTGAGCGGCTGAAGCACACAGCAGGCCTTTGGGCACCATGCTGCCAACTAGGAAACACAGCTCATGCGCCGCTTATAAAAAAAAAAAAACATTACACACACACCATTTCCATGTAATCTCACCCTCTCACAGCAGACTTACTGTGTAAAGACTTCATCTTGGTCCAAAGTACGTATTTTTATGTCTCTGTCATACTGAAACTCAGGGACTAGCTTGATGGTAAAGTGGAGTAATCATGTTTCCCCACATTTTGTGACTAAGTACGCATTGGGCCGTCTGAAAATGTGTCTGGTGCGTTTGACCAATTTAGACGTGGTTCTCTGGCTCTGGCTGGCATGTCTGAAAAAACAACATTTGTGGCTGATTCATGCAATAAAATGTAAGGAGACAGAGCAAATAAGAGCAAAGGACAGCTTTGGACACATACTGACATTTGTCATGCACATGTTTCACCGTCTGAAAGGAATGCTCTTAAATAGTCCAGACTTCAATAAACCTTTCTCTTGGTTCAGCTGGCACATCTAAGGAAAACAACATTTGTGGGTGCTTTCTCAGAGGGCAATCTGAATGGGAAGGTGTGACATTTTTGACATTTGACACAGAGCATGGTTAGACTCAACACTATAAGACTGTATGCATGCAGGACGTTCAAGGGGAAAGTACACATGAAATTCATGAGAAAACTGGAAATTTGAATGATTTCTAAGACCTTGATTTCAGGGCGAAATTCAAGTTTATTTGTAGAGCGCTTTTCACAATATATATTGGTTCAAAGAAACTTTACAGAAAACGTTTGTTTCAGTGTTAAAATTTAGAAAATATTCTGTAACCAGTAAAGTTTTTTATTAAAGGGATACTCCACCGGGTTTTCATATTAAACTATGTTATTCCCTTAACTAAGACGAGCTGATGCATACCTCTATCGCTCTGTATTGCCGCAAAACTATGTTAGCACTTAGCTTAGCCCAGTGCATTAAATATGGGCCAAAAAGAGAAGTGACAAAACACTTCCTCGTTTTCCCTATTTAAACACAGTTACTCGATTAGTGTAACTCGACCGAGGCTGGTGACACAAAATAAAACGTTGTGTTTTTCTAAGCGTTTAAAATTGATGACTATATTGTATGGCGGAATACCATAAAAAAAGTGCTTTACTTCAACTTGGCGCAATAATACCTTCACTCGTGAAAAGTCCTCTTACCGGCTCCCGCTTTGTGTCACCAGCCTAGGTCGAGTTACACTAATCGACTAACTGTGTTTAAATAGGGAAAACGAGGAAGTGTTTTGTCGCTTCTCTTTTTGGCCCATATTTAATGCACTGGGCTAAGCTAAGTGCTAACATAGTTTTGCGGCAATACAGAGCGATAGAGTGCAGGCACTGAGACGAGAGAGGTATGCATCAGCTCGTCTTAATTAAGGGAATGACATAGTTTAATATGTGTATCCCTTTAAGTATTAAGGAATGTTCTAGGACTAGGTTAAATGCATTTCTATTAGAAAGTCATTCTGTTCGACTGTTGTTTTGTTAAAGAAAAAACCTAAACTGAAAATGAGGTGAAGTTGTATATAACCAGTTTTATTTATTCTGTCAGACCAAAGCTCATGCTCAACATTCTATTCAGACCTCACAGTGTGCCAGCTCTTCCCACACATTAGCCGCATTCATAAACTCACACAAAACCCAATTCAATTCCAGGAGTTCTTGGTTGACTGTACACGGAGAATGAACGTGGTGACCTCTGCTCTGACAGGGTGAACTAGTCTACAACAAACCTTCGAAAAAAAAAAAAAGAAAAGACCACAAAATGTCTAGCAGAATAACTGTTTTTAACATTGATACAAAAAAAAACCTAAATATTATCAAGATTTCTAGGGGATCATGTGACACTGAAGACTGGAGTAATGATCCTGATAATTCAGCTTTGAATTACATTTTGAAATATTTTCACAATAGGAAACAGACAAGCATACAATACAGTTGAATATACCAAGGCATCGCTCTAGCAACATTAAAGTTAAATAAACATAAGGTTAACTTAACTTTGCCCTCAGACAAAACAATTTGCCTGGGATCAACTAATAGATTTGTGAAACGAAAGATTGCCTTTCAGAAGTATCCAAAATAAATTATATGTCATATTTAACAGCTAGAGACATCAAAGCCTGCAGGAAATGTCAGAAGGACCTGCAGAGGTAAGTGCACTGTGATCGCCCGGACCTCACAACTACAGTGTGAAAACTTCAAAGCAAAATTTAGAATAGCCGCTATTTTTATAAATAAACCGCAGATTTGGGCAACTACATTCTCACCTGAAAACTCTTAAATGTACATTCCATGACACAACAACAGTATTTGGAAAATTAAAGTGGGTATTCATTCTGCCTGTCTATAGAGACATGCGGAGTGATACAAACGGTGAACAGTCCTAGTAAAGAGGTAACATTGCTGATCTCGATTCCGTTACTAAATGAAAGCGGTTGGTCTGTGTCTATTAAATCTTTGACAAAAGATGAACTCTGACTCTTTGACTCTGACCAAGAGAAAGCAGATGTCTTGTGTAGGTATGAAACAGCGTCTTTTCAACCACACACTATTATTATTTCTGTTACAAATATTCATCTTATCACAGAAGAACTTGGATACAATGTCTACGGAAGCGATCGCTTTTTGAACGTCATTGGCGATTCAAAAAAAATTGCATCAATAACATTCACACCAGCAGGTGGTGACATGTGACCGCTAAAAAAAAATTATTTGTCATTGAATCATTCATTCAAGAGATTCGTTCAAAAATGCTGACTCATCCAGTAATGAAACAAGTTAAGTATTTAGTCATTGAACCATTCATTCAACAAGTTTTTTATTCGTATAATTCATTCAGATTGATATTCTGTTCATTTCCTGTTTACACTTAGTGTTTGGGGTCAGTATTATATACATTTACACACACAATAATGTATCTTGTGTGAACTGCCCTTAAAGGGGCACTTGGCAACTCTAGTAATTTCTTCGCAAATTTTAACTTTTGTTGTCGTATATTTTCTAATCGAGCTCCCCCTACAGGTGTGCAGTGGATATTTTCACAACACTGTCATAAAAAAACCTCATTGCAGCACCTTCCTCATGCAACCCCTCCACCCGGGTCCAACTCGAACCCGGGTCTCCGGCATGAGAGTCGGGCGCTCTAACAAGGAGGCTAAAGACTGCAGCCTCTAGCATCTGTTGCTAGAGCGCCTATTGAGATCAGGGGAGTGAGGTTTACTCACACAGCAAGTACTAGCTGGCCTCCGTTACACTCACGCTTTCTACTGCTGCTCATGAGCATTTGTTATTATTGGAGCCAGCCAACTTTATCGTGTGGAGCTATGTCTACCGACAGGGTTATATATCATACAGAGTATCGTAGAATTATGTTGAATTGCCATAAAGCAGTTTGTGATTCTCGCTCATTCTCGAGAGACTTCTATTTCCAACTTTTCATTTACGTTAGTCCCCATGTTGGTTTTCCGCCTGGGAACACTGGGGGGAGCGGGGGAAAAAAAGTCACCATTCTCTCCAGAACAGGTTATTGAACCATTCAAATGATTTCTAAACGGTTTTGTTAAGTTGAAATAGTTGGAAAGTGGCCCTTTAAGATCACTGGGGATCAAGATGCACTTGGAAAAAAAAAAAAAAAAAAAAAAAAAAAATCCCCTGAAACCAGATTCTACATTCCCCAACCAAACAACCTCATATCAGACCTCGAAACCAGAGCAGTGTGAGATACAAACATTTCCACCCCCACGGCATTGCATTCACATGTGTGCTGTAGCAGCATGCAAACAGTCTTGAGTTTACCGTTGCAGAGAGCCGTTGTGAGCATGGATGCCCTTGCAATTGTGGCCACGACTGCCCAAGTGTGTAATGGTATATGTGTGCGATGAGTTCTGTTTCAGAGGTTGGGCATCTCTTTGACAACAGCATCCGTCAACTAGTTATGAACGTCAATATTGCTGAGCTATTTAGAGCAGAAGGTGTTGACAACGAAAATGCAATGGTTTTTGAGCAAGCTGAGAAATATTTGTAGTAGAAATCTGCATTGCATTACAGAGGGAAGATCTGCATTTGCTGAGGGAAACGACAGTGCTTGCAAGGCAGCAAAAAAAAAATAGCATTAAAAAAATTTGTCATGACACTTAGTATGTGCCTTGCATTGTGAACAAGACCACAATGGGCCACACAGGATTTTGCATTCCAGTCTGCGCTTAGAATGTCAAAAGTACCAGTAATATGTCAAAAAAAAAAAATACAATACCATTGCAAAATTATTTGCAATTTACTCTTACATAAGACCCTAAAGCAAGGTTTACTTGAAGTCTACATGCTATTGTGTCAATTTAATATTAATTCGATTATTAAATAAAGAAATGTGATCAGTATTTTGCATAAGATGTAATTTTTCTAAAGCCACTGGACACGCCCATATCCTGTTGTCAATTATCTTTAAATAATGTCTGTAAGTTTACTTTGTGCGTAATTAAGCAGACAAAAATTGTAATGTTTGAGTAGTAAAGAAAAAAAAGTAAATAACAGACATGCTAATAGCTTAATTGTGTTAATTGGCCACAACTCAGAGTATAGTAGTGTGGCTGCTCTGCCAAAGTGCCTGATGCAGGTCAAGGTTATTGTATTTAGCCACAAAGCTCACAGTCTGCTTAAGACAGGAGAAGAACGTGACGCCATTACAGATGAATAAGAGCCACATATGCTCTATGAGCAAGAAAAATGAGAAAAGACTCTACCTGACAGTTCATCGCCTGACAGAACCAGGCTGTCAACTCTCTCACTGAGCAAAAGTAGGAGAAAAATGTCTCCTTTTGCCCTACAATGTGAAGAAAAACCACCCCATCTGAAAGCACGCAAGGAGACAGCTCCGAGGAACATTAATGGCACTTCCTGTCACTGGGGTTGGAGAGGGAAGAAGACACACTTGCACACACACATACATCAAGACAGATACAAAACACACAATACGGTCCCCCACAGTCATGGAAAACCTGGATATATCAGATGTTTTTCAGGCCTGGAAAAGTCATGAAAAAAGGTCAAAGTCACTGAAATGGGTATTATTTAATCTTTTTTTTTGGCTTTCATGTTCTGCTCAAAAATATTTAATTAGCTAGATGTTCAGCAAATCTGGTCACCAACAAACTAATAAACCAACATGTATTAATATTATTTTTAATAATCAAAGAAACAAATTTGATATTAGAACTAGTTTTCAATAAACTACACTAAATTCGTAGATTTTTTTTTCAAAATCTTTGACTTTTTTTACGTCATTAGGCCTATGCGTTAGGAAGCTCACGCTGCTGACTGTCATGAACAATCAGGACTGTTTGCTGAGGCTGTGATTACAGGTAATAAGGTTGTATATATGTTCACTTTCTTGCACAGACCGATCATTTCGCTTCATAAGATGTATCGTCAGGAGCCCCTGCTGAAAAAAACAATAGAAACCATTATAGAATTCCTAATGGTTTTAATGGTTATAAAGGGAAATGTATTGGTTTTAATGGAAACTGTAATGGTCCTAGTAGGTCTCTATTGGTAATTTGCTTTCTTCTATTGGTGGCATGTTTTGTCTTTTTCTCTGTATTGGTTTTAATTGAAACTGTGATGGTCCAAGTAAGTCTCTATTGGTAATTTGCTTTCTTCTATTGGTGGTATATGTTTTCTATTGGATACCATTAAGGACCAATAGAACACCTTTGAAAATTATAGGTTGCATGTTGGTATCTACTGGACACCATTATGTACCATTAGGACTCCAATAAATTTAGTGTTTCCTTTGTTTTGATAATAATGATTTAATGCAGGCTACATATGATTAATAGGCTAGATACAGTTTTTAAAAACTGGTCATAGCCATTGGTCAAAACATTGGTGATCAGGTCAAAACCTGACCCACACACATAGGTTGTCCTAACCATTAAATATATTAAAATCATGACCAATGCAAATCTGTAATGGAAACCATTAAATATGTTCAAATCATGACCAATACATGTTTGTAATGGAAACCATTACAAATCAGAACCAATACAAACTGTAATGGAAACCATTAAATATATCATTACCAATACAAATTTGTAATGGAAACCTATACAAACCAATACATCCTTATAGAATATGGCCCAAAACACACTACGTAATGGACACCATTTTGTAATGGTTTTAATGGTTAACGGCTGATGGTTTGTAATGGTTTTGTAGTGGAAACCATTACCATTTCTGTAATGGTTCAGCAGGGGCCAGGTATTCATTTTGTTTTACCTGTATATGTTTTTTTTTTTTACTCTCAAAGTGACAGTAGCCATTGATTTGCATTATATGAATCACCAAGGACAATGGTTTCAGCTACAAATCATCTTTACTGTTCTACTAAAAAAAAAAAAAGTAAAAGTCACCCACATCTTGTTTGGCCTGAGGGCAAGTAAATTAATAGCAAATTTTCATTTTTGGATGAACAATCCCTTCAAGTGAGTGATCGAGAGAAGCAGACGGAGTCTGAAGGAGTGAAAGATTTCGGGGGGAAAATGAGAAGGTTCGGCTCACCTTGCTGTGGGACATCCTAATGAACCTGGCCTGACTATACGTGCCGTAAACAAAGATGACAGATGAATTATTAAAAAGGGTCCAAAGACAGGACAAGGTGGACATTTCATCAATAGACTTACGTTGGCGCAATGTAAAGAGCTCAGAGGCTGGTAGAAAAAAATGCTCAAAGTTTGTCTAGAAAAGAGTAACAGTGACTTGTTGTAAGTCCCACTGTGTCAATACACTGTGTGGTTGGACTGCGGACAGCATCTTAATAAGACAAAGCTATCAAAACAGTGGAAAGCTATAAAAACAAATGTCACCCTCAATTTAACTATACAATTATTTAATTTTGTATTCCGGTAAAGAAATACATAAATACTTTTTTGGTTAGATAATACACAGCCAAATCCCCTCAACTTTGTTTTCCCAATATTTTATTGGTGGGTCAGGAATAGGGCATTCAATTATAGGATGATGTGCAATATCACTCATATCTGTGTACTGAAAATGCGACAGGATTAGCAGTCATAAGCGATTTACAATCATACCATAACAAAGCAGGAGAGGGGAAAGGGGGAAGTATTTTCAATATCATAACAACACGTGAAAAAAGGCCATGTTTGTCTGTACAGCTGCTGCATATTCAGGATTTGGGACTTACCAGCATAATTATCTCAGAGTTAGTAATCCATCGCTGACCAATCATCTGAGAGATGGGGCTTACAAAGGCCAGCTGTTACCCTACTTGTGTGGCCCTTTATGCAATAATTTGTACCTACTATGCAATCAGATTACTCTAAATCTAAATGACTTGTGTCCTCACTGGACAGATAATCTTTAAGCGTCATGTTCCAAGAATGAATAAACATGGGACACGCTTTAAAAATAAGCGTGGCAGATGATAAATGAAAGAATTCAAGCATTTCATTCTTTACAAGCATTCATAAAATATCTCACAGAAGTAAAATCCCTGTAGTATAATTTGCTGATTCATGAAAAAATAAATTTATGACAGACATCGTAAACCTGCACAAATGAATGGAAGTGGGAAAATTAATCCATATGGGTCCTTTTCAGCAGCAGAAAATATTAAATGAAATTAAAAGGAAACTGTATTCTTGTCCATTATGATTTATAGGAGTATAAAACCACCACTAACACCTGACAGTGAGAGAGAGTGCTCAGTCCAGAAGTTACTGCGGTTGAGGGCTTCATAAAAGTGGTGTACACGACCTCCAAAAATACTCATTACCATTATCAGTTGCTTAATTCTTCAACTGGAAATTCGAAATGAGGTAGCAGATGAGTTGCAAATTTGCAATTTCTTTTACTGATAGATAGATTACCATCATAGTGCGTGTGCTCATCAGATAAAAAAAAATGCATGTTTTTTTTGTGCATTTTTATAATTTATACACATCTTGGCATTTCCATCCAGCGTTTTTATGCAATATCCCAAAATTTGCATAAAAATAGGTGGTTGGGAAACAGCAACTGACAGATAAGCCCTATTCCAAATGGCACACTTCATATGCACTTACTGTATGATCTCGTGGACCTACAATGGTCGCCGCGTGCTTGTGTCCGTTAAGTGCACAAGACTGTAGGCCGTCCTATTTGTCATTTTAGGTTTAAGAAGTGTGCTCACGGGCAACTCTTTTTCATATTATTATAAAGTAATTAATGTGTTGAGTAGATTCTGCATAGAGAACAGCAGGAGGCTGAGAAGCCGCTAGTAGTACCTCAAACGGATAAAACAATGCAACAAAACACACTTCGTTCTAAAATAGATCCAAATAAAGTGGGAGAGTATACATACAATATCTAATTGCAATTCTGCATCTAAGAATTATGGTTTGGATTTACATGAAATGGTAACACTTTACAAAAACACTTTACAATCCAATCCCTTTGTAACATTCAGGTTAATAAAGGTTGTTGAAGTATTATTCATCGTTTGATTGTTAATTAAAAATTTTAAGTTGATTTCTGTCAACATTAATGCACTGTGACCTAAGTAGAATGATAAAGGTATATATGGTATAGTACATGATGGTTCAGAAGTTTTTTTTAATTTTGTAATAAAAGGTCAACGACGCTTGACTTGGAGTCTTGCGTTTGTTTTCATGGTTGTGACAAAAAAAAAGTTCTCCGACAGCGTGTTTTACATTTTAAAATGTAAACATTAAAATCTTAACATGCAATATATCAAAAGAAAGAACAGACCCTCTGCTATTACACACACACACACACACAATGTATATGTTTTTTTTTACATTGAGCAAAAAGCTGAGAAAATCACATTTTTGTCAAAGACTGTCTAGGATTCAGAAAGATGATCAAAACATGGATGTAGTAGATCGAGTCCATCAACACCCACAAATATTTCACAGTATAGCTCATTCTGAGTCAACTGAAAACTCATTCTGAGTTTTGTTTTATATGCCATTTAATGTTGATGATCGCTTTATTTTACATATGTAAATCGCTTCTATCGCTTGTTTCTGCTTCTTTTTCTCCTGTGTTTTGATCAGGAGATTTAGTAATCTTTCAGAGGATGTGTAATAGTGCCCCTCTACCATTTAACAGTGAAAAAACACGAAAAGCCGAAAATTTCTGTCAATGGTGGAGAAAGAGTTAAATCATCTACTATAAATATGACAAATTTATGTGATTTCAAAATAATCAATTTTATTAAGGTTAAACAACAACTTTTGAACGGCAGTCAAAGGAGAAAGATGCTTTTTGCCCATGGTGTACATCTACCAGCAGGGGTAAAGTGGGTCACGCTAACCACCAAACCTTGACCCCTTGATAGAAATGCATTAACTCTGCTTCCAGTGAGTATATAAAGCTGCATTGAATGCGCTCTATTCAAACAGAGCAAGTCATTGACCCATGCAGCAGTTCTGCTCCTTCGCTAGCTTTAAGAGATATTCTGCGCAAGGTCTTCTGCTTTGTGCGTTGGTTTCAGGCGCTGTGGGTGTGAGTTACCTCTCTCACACTCTGGTGTCAATGTTGAAAGGATTAGAGGAGCCCTAATGTTTCCCATCTGTCACTGAGCCAAACCATCCCTCGGCTCATCTGATCCACAAGCTGCTTTCTTCCTCAAAATCACATTAACAAACGATTCCTCGCTCTCTGATTAAAGTCTGGATCCCTAGTTCTGTTATAATACATATACTTTTTGGCCCACATACTGTACCACTTGTGCAGATCTATAAAAAGACACAACAGCTCCGTACCAAAACCTAGTACGTAGGCAGCACTTTAAGGCATCCTGGGCACA
The DNA here is from genome assembly GCF_016745375.1 of Pimephales promelas. The sequence goes on along the minus strand of NW_024121277.1, from coordinate 6,041,857 downwards.
CTCCTCCTTACATGATTATTCTGCCTTGTAAGATCAATTAATTTGGCAAAATTCAAAAGCAGCATGTGTCCTTCATGGAGAAGGCATTCCTATTTCATACAATGCTTAATTAAAAACAAATCAGAAAAATGTTGATTATAATGAATTAAATATTGTAGTCCACAGGCAACAAGTCTGTTGCTGGATCCGCTCTGATTGAGTTACATGCATGCCATTATCTAGGATTGGCTAGGTGGTGAAATACCAACATGAGCTACACTCATGACTTAAATCATTGATGCACATGTTGAAATATACATAATGAAGAGGGGCTTTTATCAGATTTTTGCAGGATTACATACAGTATAACCTGACCTGAGGCAATGCTAAATAAACCACTAGTCAGGGAAGCTGTTGCAGTTCAGTCCCTCTCTTAGGTCCATTACTCAGTCCTGGGTTTCAGCGGTGGGAGAAAGGTTCCATCCCACTAACCACGGCTGATTGACGGGAAATCTAAAGAACTTAGAAGTCTAGGAGAGGACAGACACCTAGTGCCAGCAGCCAATCAAAAGGAGATCAGCGAAAGCCCAGTTGAGCCGAGAGTTTTAAGGGGCAGTGCTGTATGCAACCTGATTATAGGACAACCGAATTAGCGGACGAGCAGACTCAGCACTTTATTTGAACTGCTTTAAACGTTAAAGAAAATAAATTAGATTTTATTCCACATTCATATCATATCCAAGGAAAAATGAAAAAACGTATATTGGCAGGACACAATAACATCATGAATAAAAAGTAAATGAATATTGTATTGTACACCATTTAAAAGTTTGGAGTTAGTGCGATGTTAAGTCTACCAAGACTGTATACAAATAACTTTCTATTTTAATCAATTTTAAAATGATATTTATTACTCTGACGCAACGCTAAATTTTGTTATTATCAATGTTGAAAATCATGATAATTTTTTGGATGAATTTTGATGATTTATCAGAACAGCATCTTTTGTAACATTAAATGTCTTTCCTGTTGATTTAATGCATCTGTGCTAAATAAATTTAAAAAAAAAAATTACCAACCCTAAAATTGTACACTTTTTGGGTAAAATATGGACAAACCCAGCCATTGGGTTATATTTTTAAATTACATTTTTAACCCAATGGCTGGGTTTGTGCAACAACCCAGCATATATATATATATATATATATATACACACACACACAGACACATTTAAAAAAAATGGTTGTACTGGAAACTCCTGACCTGTCCATCTTAAAAGCGATATGTTTTTTGATGACATTGCAGGCAATTTCAAATGAGCAAGCCAAGTTGTCAACTGAAGTGAACTACAGATCCTCGGCTCAGTATGACAGGAGCAGTGAATCCTGTGAATCAGTACAGAGCTTAACAGTGGGGTTCATCATAAAGCTCGAAGCGTTTTTTTTCCCCCCACTCCGTAGGCTTCCAGACTAGGACTAATCACACAGCCTGTAGGAGCTACTGATGCAAGTTATTTTGACATCAGGGTTACAAAAGTCACATCCCAGATATAGGAAAATTAAAAAAAAGATTACTTCATATTAACTGACATCATTAGTACTGACATCAACATTTCAAGTGTATTAAAGTGTTTACATGAATTCAGTTACTGTCAGTCAAAGAGGTACGAGTGTTGGAGTGTTAATTGATTTTAGCATGCACCACGGTGAGAAAACTGCCTCATTTTGCTGATGCAGAGTCACAGTCTAATTGGGTGCCGTAGAGGGAACATCTGAAATAGCTGACTCCTCTACCTTTAGATTTGAAATTTCTATTTTTTTTTTTTTTTTTTAAAGATACAGGAGACAAAACACAACTGAGCTGCACAGTGGATTAGAAGTCAAACATTACTTTTATAAATATGTTCACTGTCTTATTGTGCATAATGTATAGGTACATGCAATTACAAATACAAACTTGCTCCACCTCTGAAACATCTATCCTTTTTGAGTGATGTCATGAATCTCTCTTACTTATCATCCCTTCCCACTAAACACCTGGTTTCATCCTTCACTTCACTTAACAGTCACTTTACACAATCCGATCAATTCCTCTGTATAAAATCAAGTCTTACTCAGCATTTTATCTCAGTGAAGATTTTCGCTGTTGAATTGCATACATGTTGGCATCATCCACAGGACTTATGCAGTGAAGACATAGACATTGTTTATTATGATCCTGCCATTCAAAATCTGCTAATGACGTAATGTCCCATCAGTCTCTTTATTGCTCTCATTCTCATGGCATCCATCCCTTGGCATTCGGCGCATGGTGTGAATTGTCACAGCTACGTTAAACGCATGTGACAAATGGGGGCTATAACTAGCAGGAACTGGCCAAATAAGAATGAGCTCAGAAGGACCCAGATCGAAGAGCAGCATTTAACTTGGGGAAAGCAAAAAACAAACAAAAAATTTATTAAATTGACATTAATGGTGCAAAAGAGAGATACACACATGTATAGGGACATCCACATTGAAGCTAGGGAGAAGTAGAGACTGCGTGTTACAGAGAAAGGGAATGAAATATTCAGAGAGTGTGGTTTATACAACACAATAGTGATGCCCACTCTTGGTTTCCATACAGTCCAACCGGAAAGTATTCACAGTGCCTCACTTTTTCCATATTTTATAAATGGACTCCCTCAAAATTCTACAAATAATACCCCATGATGACAACTTGAAAGAAGTTAGTTTGAAATCTTTGCAAATTTATTATAAATAAAATATGGGGGGGGGGGGGGGAAAGAAAAATCACATAAGCATTCACAGCCTTTGCCATGACCCTCAAAATTGAGCTTAGGTGCATCCTGTTCCCATTGATCATCCTTGAGATGTTTCTACAACTTGATTGGAGTCCACTTGTGGTAAATTCAGTTGATAGGACATGATTTGGAAAGGCACACACCTGTCTATATATGGTCCCACAGTTAACAGTGGGCCTTTCTCAATCTGTGTTCTTGTCTGTGAAACGTCATCTGTCCCAAGTACTGTCCCAATACACAAGTTTGCATTTTGGCAAGTATGGTAATGAGCACAGTGGCCTCCATCATCCGTAGATGGAAGAAGTTTGGAACCGCAAGGACTCTTTCTAGAGCTGGCCATCCGGCCAAACTGAGCGATCAGGGGACCCCGGTGGTCACTCTGACAGAGCTCCAGAAGAACAACCATCTCTGAAGCACTCCACCAATCAGCCCTGTATGGTAGAGTGGCCAGACGGAAGCCACTCCTCAGTAAAAGGCTCATGACAGCCCGCCTGAAGTTTGCCAAAAGGCACCTGAAGGACTCTCAGACCATGAGAAACAAAATTATCTGGTCTAATGAAACCAAGATTGAACTCTTTGGCCTGAATGGCAAACGTCGTGTCTGAAGGAAACCAAGCACCGCTCATCACCTGGCCAATACCATCCCTACAGTGAAGCATGGTGGTGGCAGCATCATGCGTTGGGGATGTTTTTTCAGCGGCAGAAACTGTGACACTAGTCAGGATTGAGGGAAAGATGAATGCAGTGATGTACAGAGACATCCTTAATGAAAACCTGCTCCAGAGAGCGCTCTCTGGACTTCAGACTGGGGCGATGGTTCATCTTTCATCAGGACAACGACCCTAAGCACACAGCTAAGATAAAAAAAAGAGTGGCTATGGGACAACTCAGTGAATGTCCTTGAGAGGCCCAGCCAAAGCCCAAACTTGAACATCTCTGGAGAGATCTGAAAATGGCTGTGCACCAACGCTCCACATCCAACATGATTGAGCTTGAGAGGTTCTGCAAAGAAGGGAGAAACCGCCCAAAATAGGTGTGCCAAGCTTGTAGCATCATACTCAAAAAGACTTGAGGGAGGATGGAAGTGGTGCCTTAATAAAGTATTGAGCAAAGGCTGTGAATACTTATCCAGGGCTTGACTTTAACTTTTTGAGGCACTTGTCCTTCGGACAAGTAAATTTATGTTTCACTTGTCCATGCACAAAAGTCACTTGTCCGGGTAAAGATTTATAATTTTATCTAGGGCTGCACGATTTGGGGAAAATGTCATATTGCGATTATTGAGGTCAATATTGCGGTTTTGATATGCGATTGCGATATAATTAACAAATGGTTTCATGAGTCAACTTTGGTTCTAAACCAAATGCACACACAGATTAGTGATAATTCTGAAATTAGCAATAACAACTAAATGATTGAGAACACCTATAATGATCAATAAGCCATTGATGTCTGGATAAAAATTAACTGTCTAACAAGTAGGACATATACAGAAATTGATTAAAGTTATCAAACAGTCTGCGCTGCATAAATTATAAATAATATATAGACTACTCCTTATTAAAGCTACACAAGTTCTTTAGTCAAGAGCAGTGAGTAATTTTCTCTGTTACCTTTGTTGTTTCATTAACTTTACTGACTGAACGCTTTATTGGTAGCTGGTCCTTTAAGAGGAGCCGCTGTGGACATAGACGCGGATCTCACACGCGCCTCATTCTCTCACGAGTCAGTGAGTCACAACTCTTTTTCCACCATAAGACTGCTCTTATGTTATGAAGATACTCGACAAATGACATTTTGGCTTAATTGTGTGTGTTGTTGATGTTCGTTCAAGCGCGAAAGAGAACTTCTGGCGCGCGGTCTGTGCATGCGCATTATACTGGCGCGCGTCTTTCTGTGCGTCACATTCAGGACATTCACAGGCAGCGCGAAAAATGTGTTCATTTCAAATCGGTAAAATTAAATCTGTAAAATAGACGTAACGAGTGGCACATAACGTGAAGTAACATGGCATTTTATTTTGTTTGAAATTTAACTTGTCCGGTCGGACAACTAATTTTCTCTTCTACTTGTCCTACAAAAAATCCACTTGTCCCGGACAAGCCTTTTATTTATTTATTTTATTTCAGGTTTATTTAACAGGGACAATGCACACTAATGATACATGATTAAATGTACAGTGTGCCAGAATTAGCCAGTAGGCTATTTTACATCTGCTGTCCCTGGACAGATCTTGATGTCACACCTAAAAAAAAAAAAAAAAACAACAACAACAAAAAAACCATAAAAACAATATATCTAGGACAATAACTAATGTCAAAGGTTTCCCCTATCTAAACACAAGATAAAACAATGAGCCAGCCAACCACATTGGCATAGCACAGGAGACACAAACAAGCAAACAGACTAATAAAAATAAAGATTAACAACAAAAGACAAAAAAATAAATAAAAAGGCAGGACAAGAAACAGTGCAGCAGCAAAATTTCATGTCAAGTGTAATGTAAACAGTCCTGACTATCTATTATCTATTATCTAAACAGTCCTGACTATCTATTATCTATTATCTGACTATCTATTTTAATGTCGAGCCCTGCTTATCCATGGGATTTATTGTAGAATTGGGGGAAATAATTAAATTAATCAATTTTGGAATAAGGCTGTAACATAACAAAATGTGGAAAAAGTAAAGCGCTGTGACAACTTTCTGGATGCACTGTATTTCAAAGGTTTCTTATTGTTAAAACAAATTCTCTGTGGAGAATATACCTTTCCCAAGGATTTGATTTAAGTCCCTTAAAATATCCCATCCTGTCAGGAAAAAATACAGTAAGACTGATTCATTACTGCCTTCAAAGAGGAACCCTTCCCCTCTCCCTCTTTCACCTTCCATCTTCATCCCTCCTGCTAATTACTAGGACTAGTTGACCTTCCCAATATCCTAGTTTCCCAGCTTCCTTATCATTTGTTAAACTCCGCAGAGACGCAGGAGATGTGGAGGCAATTTATTTCTGCCCCATTCCATACCCAACGAGGAGCAGCAGCCCCCTCCCGGGCTTTTCCGTCAGTAAAAATAAATGCAAGGTCAAAAAAGCTACGCACACAATGACGAAGGTATACGTATGTGTGCGTGTGTGTATTGGAGGTAATATGCATGCTAATTCAGGTCATGTTAGATGTCATATCACAATTGCATGTCACTCCACAGCAGTCATGACCTTAACAGCAAATGAGTTATATATAATTCAGCTGGTAAAAGACTCTCTACAGTAACGCGCCAATGACAGACGACTATTAGACCAACTGAGACATGTTAATAGACATTACTGTTGAGATGACGGTATATACCGTGTGACGGTATGTCAGTTTTTGCTGCCGTTCATATATTACCGCCATAAAAATAATTGCAATGAAAAAAAAAACATGGAATGTCATCATTCTGCTCATCCTTAGATATTATAAGGATTGATTACTGATATATTAGGGTAGTGACAACGTGGAACCAAAAAGGCCACAAAATACAGTATGGGATCAAATTTAACCATGCCAATTAATGGTTTGTACTAAGGTAACCTAAATAATTTGACTAAAATACGAAAGATCTACTTGTGCTTGCTTGTGTAGAAAGACTGTCTCTTTGGTTCATGGATCACTTGCATGCATGATGGTGAGCTCCATAAATCACTGCAGACAGAATGGGACTAATTACCAGTTACCTATACAGGCATCTCTTAGCTGCAGGGGGGACGAGCTATACCACAAAACCAGTCTTTTGTGAAACAAGGCTTTTGTGCAACACGCGGAAAAAAATAGCGACCTACAATGTCGTGTCTGAAGAAAAAAAATAAAAATCGGGAGGTAAACAATAACACGTGGAGTATGAAACAAATTACTGAGAAGAATGATCCATGTGAGTCTGTTTACTGTAAATAATGCACAGTGTATGGTCTGCAACCAATATTGGGTAAATATAAGGGAAACATAACAATTTTCTGGAATTGTCTGTGGGCGAACTCTGTAACTCATTTTCCAGTGATCATGACATGTTGCCATTTAACCCGTTTTATTGACATAATCTGATGTCAGAGTAAAAAAAAACAGGACATTCAGTGAAAAATGTAGGACACGACTTGATTTTGTCCATTAGGAATTTAAAGTCTAAAGTGGACAATCGAAATAAAGTGTTAACAGATAGTAGTCTCTCATGCGCATTTGCTCATCATCACCAAGGATGCATTTATATGATCAAAAATACATTACATTACAATTTATGACTCTTTTCTATTTGAATATTACAAAAAGTAATTTATTCCAGTGTTGGCAAAGCTTTTCAGCATCTTTACTGTCATTTACCCGTCACATGATACTAATATGCTGATTTAGAGCTCAAGAAACATTTCTTATTATTATCATGGTTGAAAAAGTTGAGCTGCTTAAGATTTTTCAGGCGACAGCTTTGTATTGCACCTGGTAAACTATTTATCTGCAGAGCCGAGAGATATCATACTACAAGATGAGACAAGCTCAGTTCTCACCAAGAAGCTTGATTCCTGATATAAATCTGTGATGTAAAACATTGTGTAATTATCTCCAAATCTCCAGGGTATTGACTTCCTTTCAAATGGACCCAAAGAAAGTATGATGGCAACTAGAGACATCATATTTATCAAACCAACCAATGACAGACAGTTCCAATACATTGAGGGATTCCAGGAATACAGAAATGACATTTCACCAAATTACGTTTTCTCATTGACCTTGTATAACCCCAAACTGCTCCAGTATTTCCTTAAAAGACATCTATGAAATTGCCAAGATGTTCTTGTTAACCTTGTATAATCATTAGCAGAGGTGGGGAGGTTAAATATTGTGCAGATAATCATGTTCTCTCTGGATTTTACAGCAGGTCTTCGATATGACTTGCAACAGCATGCTGTTGATTGAGATTTTATAAGCGATTATAATGGATATTAAATAGCGGCGATGAGACGGTGCAACACTGCCATACAGAAGGGAAACTCTTTGATTTTACTCTCCACAAGTGCTTCTCCACACTCATCATTGAGAAACCAAGGGCACATCACCAGCTCATATTTCTAACCGAGACAGCAGGTATAATAACAGCCCTGTGAACATTTGAGAGCTCTAGGTTACAATTTTATGCTGAGCTCAAGACCACTCTCAAACTTGAATTAGGCTGGCTCTCTTTACTTTAATAAAATGCATAGATCAGAGTCCCATAATACAATGTTCCAGACATATTAAACTTTCTAGATTCTCTTCAAAGAAGTAAGGGTATGTGGGAATAATGAAGTGAGGAAGGAGGGAAGGAAGGGGTGGAAGGAAGGAAGAGGTAGAAGGAAGGAAGGGAGGGAGGGAGGAAGGAAGGAAAGAAGGAAGGAAGGAAGGAAGGGAGGGGTGGAAGGAAGGAAGGGGTGGAAGGAAGGGAGGGGTGGATAGAAGGAAGGAAGGAAGGGATGGAAGAAGTAGAAGGAAGGAAGGAAGGAAGGGGTGGAAGGAAGGAAGGGAGGGGTGGATAGAAAGGAAGGAAGGAAGGGAAGGAAGGGGTGGAAGGAATGGAAGGAAGGGGTGGAAGGAAGGAAGGAAGGAAGGAAGGGGTGGAAGGAAGGAATGAAGGAAGGAAAGGAAGGGAGGGAGGGAAGGAAGGAAGGTAGGGAGGAGGAAGGAAGGAAGGAAGGAAGGAAGAAAGGAAGGAAGGGAGGGGTGGAAGGAAGGAAGGGGTGAAAGGAAGGGAGGGGTGGATAGAAGGAAGGAAGGAAGGGATGGAAGAAGTAGAAGGAAGGAAGGAAGGAAGGAAGGGGTGGAAGGAAGGAAGGGAGGGGTGGATAGAAAGGAAGGAAGGAAGGGAAGGAAGGGGTGGAAGGAATGGAAGGAAGGGGTGGAAGGAAGGAAGGAAGGAAGGAAGGAAGGGGTGGAAGAAAGGAATGAAGGAAGGAAAGGAAGGGAGGGAGGGAAGGAAGGAAGGTAGGGAGGGAGGGGTGGATAGAAGGAAGGAAGGAATGAAGAGGTAGAAGGAAGGAAGGGAGGGATGGAAGGAAGAGGTAGAAGGAAGGAAGGAAGGAAGGAAGGGAGGGAAGGAAGGAAGGGAGGGAGGGAGGGAGGAAGGAAGGGAGGAAGAAGGAAGGAAGGAAGGAAGGAAGGAAGGAAGGAAGGAAGGAACGAACGAACGAAGGAACGAACGAACGAACGAAGGAAGGAACGAATGAACGTACGTGATCTATTCTATGACTGCTTGCTTACCGTCACTGGGTATTTATCTTAAGGACACTTAGAACAAAGGTGGACTAATATACGTTCATGAAAAGAAGTTTCAGACCAACCCATTTCCCAGGATGCCTTAAGCCTACAACTTATTTTGCTTTTCAAGGTATGACGCAATACTAAACAAATTAGTCTTGATAAGTAAAGGACATAAGTGCTCTATTAATTATGTACAGGTAGACGACACTTCAGTGAGAATATCTGAGAAGCCACACCTACTGCCTTATGTTCACATTACACACACTAAGAGAGAGAGAGAGAGAGAGAGAGAGAGAGAGAGAGAAAGAGAGAGAGATTGTGTGTGTGTGTGTGTGTGTGAGAGAGAGAGGAGAGAGAGAGAGAGGGGGGGGGGGGAGAGGGAGAGAGAGAGAGAGAGAGAGAGAGAGAGAAATAACCCAATATTCAAAAATTAGCATAAAACTCTGACAACATTTAACCAGGCAAATTTGGTTGATATGATGTATGAACACAACGCTTCTTGACCAACACTGATTAAAGTCCAGAGCAACCATATTCCACCGTTTTGTATTTCCATTTAAGATATTTCTAATATATTTACAATTATGAATGAAAAAAGGTTGCTCAAAGGCCAGAGCTTAAAGTCAGCATAAGCCCTTTAGGTTGCATATGTATATTATGAGGCTTACTGTAGAGTTACAAATATGACAGGATTATTTGGTCCAAGGACAAATGCGAAATGATGGCATCAAACTGTGAAAGACGCTCACAGCAAGCAATCCCATATTACTGGTGTGCCTGCCCTACATACACTTCCATTCCACTGTCACCATTTCTTGCACACATACATCAACATACATAAAAATATATTTAATTCATAGCTAAGGCGATGAAGCTGTCTGATACCCAAGAATTATGGACACATGCTGACAATGAAACCATACTGTATAATTAATTTCATTCATGAATTATTATTATTTTGTTTCATCTGTTATTCAATGGAATGTTTCACTCAAAGTCAAAGATGCCAAAACTCAAAAAATGACGCAAAATCAGTTTCTACTGAACCTTAACTTTTCAAATAACAAGGGCGCAACTCAAGATTATCAATTCTGACAAAAAACTCTCATATGGCTTCCGAAAACATAGAATATAGGAGTCATATGGACGACTGTTATTATGACACGTTTATGATTTCAAGTCCTTTGTAAAGGCTTGACATATAGCACAGAAAATATAATAAGTTACAGTGCAGAACATTCTTCATACTTTCAAAGAAAGTGTATGTTTGGCACTGCATGAGGATGAGATTTAATTTCTAAGTGAACTATACCTTTAAGTATTATAAATATCTGTTATACAGAGAAACTAAACAGCATTTTTGTCCATAACTACTAGCGCGTCGGTTTGGAGATGACGCCAATGATGCCTTGCAGGACAGAAATGACAGTAAACTACTTTAAATTTTAGAAAGCGGTGAGAACAGATAAGGTGAAAGTGTTTTGCCAAACTTGTTGATTAAACATACGGGAAAAAATGAAGAAAGAGAGAGAATATACGCAACATTTCTGTCTAAATACTCATAAAATCACACAAATGAGTTATACTACTTATTATATTTGTTTTTCAATCACTAAAATGAAGTTGGACGGAGCGGTACTGAATTACTCTCAAGCTGTCAAAACGCATTAGCATATGAATTCTTGAGCGGTTCACTTACCTGAACAGCTGATGTTTACCGGTGAAGTTGAACAGACTTGGCTTCACTCTGGGTTGCAGGTTGCACAGAGCAAACGGACTGTGAGACGATGCGCCGCATCCTTACTGAAGTTTACGAATCCTACTATGGCGGAGGCCTCGTGAGTAATATTCATCCCACAAGCCTTCGCCATTGGCAGGTTCCTAAGCAACGTCAACTGGAACTAATTAATATTCATTAGCAATATTTCGACATTGGACAGTCAAACAGAACGTCAGCGTGATGAAATTAAAATACATATTTTGAGCATTCCCTATTGGATGGTAACCACGCGACGTCAGCACTGTGCAAGGATTATTCCCAAACTGACGTCGCCATAGTATTTGTGTAGAATTCGTATTTTTTTTTTTTCGATACATCAGGGGCAGCGCTACCTGAGAGCACACACTGCATGCCCTACTTTCACTGCCTGTACACTCCCTTCCTCTCTTTCTCCCTATGGGAAGAAGTCGCTCGGCAATTATATGGCAATAAAAATACCCCTGAAAGTTTTCTGTTCTTGCACATGTTGTTGTTGTTGTTAAGCAAATAATCTTTGCATCCTCAGGGGAAATTAAGAAGAAAAAAAACACCGAAAAATGTTAAACATTTGTTTTACATTTGTATTCATGCATTTAGCAGATAAAAAGAGCGAACAGTAATGCACAATGCAAGGATATAGAAGTATGCAAGCAAGCTCTTTGATAAAATAATATTTTAAAAGTAAATTTCCATATGATTTTAAACTTCCCTGCAGAATTTGTAATTTACTCACCCTCGAGTTGTTTCAAACCTGTATGCATTTCTTTCTTCTGTAGAACACAAAATAATATTTTGAATAATTGGTTACCCATATCAAAACATCAACAAAAACATAATAATTTTTGTTCAGCAGAAGAAATTCACACAGGTTTGGAACAACCCAAGTATTCACTAATAAAAACAATGCCTCCTTCAGGCAGGGATAGCTTGAGCCAAATTTGACTTGCGTACACAGTCGAATAATGTTCAAGATGTCTGCTGTGGCGAGACGGCCCGCCAGAACGTATAGACCCCTAATTGCACGCTACAGGAACAGTGATCTACAAAAATTCTATTTTAGAATTTAAAAACAGGGTTTGAGGAAGCACCCACAAGAAACTCCACCCGTTTACTCACTTCCTGTGGTGACGTTGGGCAAAGCTTCCATTCATGGGGTATTTTCTTCAGGCATTCACAAAACTCCCCATTCTCACACCAACAGCAGTGGGAGGTAGATGATCAAGAGAGTGGTGATAAGTCGAAATCAATTTCCACATTCATAATCATAAATGCAAACATGCATAGATATTAATGGAGATGGATGCAGTCATCTCAAGTGTACCAGATGTTTATGTCAAGTCTGTCCATGTGTCCCAGGAATGAGTCAGGTCTAATGAAAGCTGCTATTCCCACATCCCTGAATGTGTTTGATTATCTCGCCTCATTTCTCAGCCTGTGAACTATGAATACATTCTATAATGTCAACAGAACAGAAGAAGATAAGACGCATTGCTTATTACCACCACTGAACGAAAAATGCATCCTTGTAGCTTCAACAGTTGAACAACACCAAGGTCATGGGTTTGATTCCCAGGGAATGCATGAACTGATCAGAGGTATACATTAAATGCAATGTAAGATGTTTTGAATTAAAGCATCTGCCAAATGCATAAATGTGAAAATAAAGAACCACATGGAACAAAATAAGTGATTCTGAGTCAGGCATGCAAATTGGCAGTTAGCTGTGAATGGAAAGGGTTGGCTTCCAAAAGCGTCGTGTGATACCAAAGTGTAAAATTCCTGCAGAGATGTTGGTGACGCTGAAAGAGCTAAGGACTGTGACAGTGTGGTGTCGAAGTAAGAAGAAATAACAGGTCTATCTCTTGCCTCACTGATAATGAAACGGGCATGCTTTTCCCTCCAGCGCGCTCTTCCGCTTCTCTTGGACAGGGAATGAGATATTTTATTCTGATACTGTCAAGACTGCCTCGACCAGGAACCAATGATAAACAAGCCAATTAACCACAAGAAGAGCTTAAGTCATTCATGCCGTTGAGACACCCGAGTATTAACGTATAACGCAGAGTGCTATTCTCTTTTTAAAAAGATCTGACTGTCAAGATAATGGTTCTGGGTCTTAATTAAAACAAACAAATTATAAGAAACTGTACCTTATTTAAAAAAAAAAAAAATTAATTTGTAATGAAAATTCTCATTACTGCTAAAAAACAACTCATATCTCAAAATATATAGTTATGAGAATGTTTTCGTAAATGTGCTTAATTTCAACCCTAATACCAGCTTCATTGTTTTGCTATTATATATATACTCGTACCGATGTATGCAGCAAAGCATTTGTGAAGCCACAACACAAATAACCTTGAGGCGGATGGGCTACAACATCAGAAGACCCCACCGGGTACCACTCATCTCCACTTCAAATAGGAAAAAGAGGCTACAATTTGCAAGAGCTCACCAAAATTGGACCATTGAAGACTGGAAAAATGTTGCCTGGTCTGATGAGTCTCGATTTCTGTTGAGACATTCAGATGGTAGAGTCAGAATTTGGCGTAAACAGAATGAGAACATGGATCCATCATGCCCTGTTACCACTGTGCAGACTGGTGGTGGTGGTGTAATGGTGTGGGGGACGTTTTCTTGGCACACTTTAGGTCCCCTAGTGCCAATTGGGCATCGTTTAAATGCCACAGCCTACTTGAGCATTGTTTCTGACCACGTTGATCTCTTTATGACCACCATGTACCCATCCTCTGATGGCTAATTCCAGCAGGATAATGCACCATGTCACAAAGCTTGAATCATTTCAAATTGGTTTCTTGAACATGACAATGAGTTCACTGTACTAAAATGGCCCCCACAGTCACCAGATCTCAACCCAATAGAGCATCTTTGAAATGTGGTGGAACGGGAGCTTCGTGCCCTGGACGTGCATCCCACAAATCAACTGCAAGATGCTATCCTATCAATATGGGCCAACATTTCTAAAGAATGCTTTCAGCACCTTGTTGAATCAATGCCACGTAGAATTTAGGCAGTTCATAAAATATATTCTAAATAAAATACTGTATATGATGAAAATTATTTTCATCATAAAATAATTCTCATTTACGCCATTCATTGTATCATATATATATACCACAAAGCAAACCTGTGATCCTTCCTCTTTAAATTGACTGCCAGCTCTCAATTGATGACCTTTAATTCAAATGAGTTTCGCTGCTCTACAATCCCAGTGGGCTTGTCCTGTGTCCCATTAACATCAGCTACAAAGAAAAGGGCTGTTTCTATATTAGGCTTCACGTATGCAGTCTCAGTTACCCCTGAAGGTCACGGCAGATGTGAATCCTGTTGGGCAGCATGGCAGAAATCAGTGAAGGCAAAGTAGCTTCATGTCCAATGACGGGCATGCTGTTTGAAACGCATGCATTTCAGTGCATCTCAAATGAGATGTGACAGAAATCACATTTGGTGAATGTGAACAGCGAACATCATGCGTACCACAGAAATTAGCAAGGAATTGAGATTTTCAATATCTAAATGAAAATCAGAAGAGACCGAAATATATTTTTAGTTTGGTCTTTGGTCTAAATTGGCTTACATTTTTCAATCAAAGGAACCAACATTAAATAGTCACCAAGATGTAACAAATATAAATACAGCATTCTTAATTCAAAAACAGTATGATGAGTAGTGATTTCACAACAACTCGTATGAATCAATTAACTGAAACGACAAAATAAAATAATCATAAGTCATTAATGCCATCGAGACACCTAAATGATAAATAATAAATAAACTTTAAAACACCATATTTGCTAAGGGATGCACAGATTTTAATACAAATTATCAAAAATATCAAGCTGATAATAATAAAAAAATGTTTCTTGATAAGCGAGCCAGCATATTAGAATGATTTCTGAACGTAAAAACTCCACTTTGCCATCATAGTACGATTAAAATATTTATATCACATTATTGTTTTTACTGTATTTTTGATCAAATAAATGCTGCCTTGGTGGTGAGCATTAAAGAGATTAATGGAGCTTTAATAAGCACAGTAAACCTTTGAAATTTATAACAAATGTTATCTTTAATCTTGATTTTCCCCCCATTTACTTCCAAAGCAACATCAAAAATACAATTGGGTAAAGGTTACACAAAATACAAAATAGTTTTGAACAGCCCTGTTTAACCGCTAATTGTTTCAGGAACACCTTACACACCATCAGAGTGTGTACGGTCCATTTCCCCATGAGTCCTTTCAAATGACAGCTCAAAAACGCTATGCTTTACTGTATAACATAAAGGCTAAGCAAAAGCACACAGGTGAAAGTACATTGAACACCATAATTTGATTGCGTCTTCCTTCCTATCTGCGTCTCCTCGGCGAGCCATCCCTGCTCCTCTCGTCTTTCCTCCTGTCAGAATGCCTGTTCTCTTTGTCAGCCCTCTCCAAGCCGTTCCTGTACGAGTCCCTGGAGTGGATCTCTTTGCGGCTCCTCTCTCGTGACTTTGACCTGTCCCGGCTCCGCCGCAGAGGCTCCCTCTCTCGGCTCTGCCGTCTACCTTTGTCCTTGTCCGCTCGGGGGTCGTTTTTGCCATCGTCCTTGTGCCTGCGTGAATCCGTCTGTCTGTCCTCATAGTCCTGAGCGTGTCTGGGATGCTGCTGCTCTTTATGTCCTCTTCCACGCTCCGGTTCTCCTCGTTGTCGAGCAGGGGGCGACTCGTCCTCGTGTCCCCGGCGGCGAGAATCTCTTTGGAGTTTGTCGGGTCCACGGCGGTCCTCTTTGTCGCCGTCTTGCCGCCGGTTCTCGTGCTTCTTGCTGGGCCGCTCCTCCAGAGGAGATCGCTGGTTTGCTGCCTTGCTGGACTTCTTGTCCTTTTTCTTGTCTTTTTTCTTACCTGAAGCCTTCTTGCGCCTCGAGTCAGAGTCTGTGAAGGAAGAGAAGAATTTTATAAGTATTTCAAGGGTAGAATCAACAGTGATGTGTTCAGTTTGGAGGAGGAGTTCATTCAGTAACATGAAAAGGATAAGGAATCAAAAGGAATTCTAGTTCGGTTCCAATACGATTGCACGCTAACCTTCAAGTCGAGATGTAAGATCTTATTGTGAGGTACCTCCTGTGAATCGGATTATCGTAAAGATAAAAAAAATGTAGGATGAGACTTGGTTGGTGATCAAATGGAAGTCAAGTTGCCTTTATTTCTATAGCTCTTTATGCAATATGCATTGTTTCAAAGCTGCTTTACAGTGATCAACAGGAAAGCTATCATCAGTGATGCAAACAGAATTCAATTCTGATGTAAACAAGCTCTAAAAAAACGGTGTTGATTCAGTTTGGCTCAATAACAGTGAAAAAGTTAATCAATTATGCAATGAGTTCAGATTTCAATGCAGCTTGTAGTCAACTGTAAGAAAGAGGCGGGGTTTAAGCTGATAAAATGATAAAATGATGAGTGTACGTCACTAGAGAGAACTTTGTCATAGCAGGAAGATGACAATTTGATAAATTTGCCAAAAATTATTTTGGAAAAATTAAACATGAATCATTCACAATAATATCAATAACATGCATTTATAAAATAGGGTGAATTTCCATTTAAAGGGATAGTTGACCCAAAAATGAAAATTAGCCCATGATTTACTTAAGTTTATAAGCCATCCTAGGTGTATATGACATTCTTCTTTCAGACGAATACAATCGGAATTATATTAAAAAAATGTCCTGGCTCTAAAAGTTTATAATGGCAGTGAATGGCCATTTCAGATTTGAAATCCATAAAAGTGCATCCATCCATGATAAGAGTGCTCGACACGACTCTGGGGGGTTAATAAAGGCCTTCTGAAGTGATGCGTTGCGTAAATATCAGCAGTGTGTCGCATTACTTGTGTAAGTTGCGTTCTACAGTTCAGTCGAATCCGTAAGTTTGTTTGGCCGAAAAAAAACCATTCACTGCCATTATAAAGCTTGGAAGAGCCAGGACATTTTTTTTTAAATAACTCATTTGTATTCGTCTGAAAGAAGAATGTCATACACACCTAGGATGACTTGATTGATATGTAAATCACAGGCTAATTGAAATTTTTGGGTGAACTATCATTTTAATGTCGATGTTAAGTAGATAAAACTGTGCCAGTTCAAAACAACTCAAACCGATTCAGTGAGTGATTCATTCTGCGATTCAAACCAATGAATTGGGATTGCTGTTTTTAACAACTTATTAAAATGTAAAATGTATTTTGTAAACGATTCATGAGCATTGCGTGCGATTTAGACGAGAGAACCAGCAGCACTAAATTTGGCCTATTTTCTATATATATATATATATATATATATATATATGATTAAACCACTATAGTCAATATATGACTAAACCACTAAAATGCAGAAACTCAAGATGAAATGGAAGTTGCAATAGTCTTTTATTCGTTATTGTGACGTTAAGTGAAACGGCTTCCTGAATGAGGAAAATGTATGGCGGGATTTGTTTCCATCCTTCAGAAATTGATTGGATCGTAGGAAGTTGGTTGTTGCTAATTAAATTAAAGGACCTGAATGCCAGATTGCATGATATTTAACCTCACCCTCCTCCACAGAGACATTATGAAAAGGAAAAGGAAAAAAAAAAAAAAAGATGTGGACATATAAATCTGGTATAACAAGCACTGCAACATTCTGTAAAAATAAATAATATTTATCCATTTTGATTTCATGGTTACACTAAATGTTTGCGTGCATGTACACATTTAAGGGAACTGCTGAAGAACTGCAAGTATGTCCTCCTTAAAAAGCAGCAATAAACATCAATTAACATTCATTGAACGGTGGCAGAGGAGATGTGAGAGGCCTGACAATCTCGTCTAAAAATGTAACTTCATTAACAGCCTCAAGAACAAATTACAGCACTTGAACGGCTGAGTCTCTAAGACTCCTGTCAGAATCTGCCTGTTCTCAATCTAATTATAATCTCTTTTTACACATCGCTGAAGTGTCCAAAAAAGTGTCTATTTGCATGCAGATTGAGAAGGGGAAGTGTTTATCCACCTATTTTCTACGTCCTATGACACTTTGTGGAAATGATGGGAGTAACTTCTGTTAACAGTCAAAGGTTCATTCTTTGAACGCAATAAGTATTTTAAAAAACTGCATACAATAAGATGACATTCTACTCGCTCTTCAACCATTGAACAATAAAAAGACATTTAAAAGTGTAAAAGCATTTACAAATTACTATCACAGACCATTAATAACCCCCCATTTTTTTCCGCAGCAATATTACGGATGTGTTAAAGACCACTGTAGTAATATGTCTGTATTATGTAACACATTGCCTTAATCAAAAATGTTTATGAACTTGAACATTGTGTGATAGTAATTCAAAGTCAATTTAGAATAGTAATTCATTGTGACAGACAACACATATTGTATTTGCCTGCTTAAGAAACATTCCAGTAAACACTTCTAATAGGGACTAAACTGGAAGTGCCGCCCATAATCTAAAACGCAGTAGTCTCATTAGAAGAAGCTACTTATGATCCATTCCTGGTTGGGATGAAGATATTTGTTGATGTAGGAAAATTTGATGTATGAAACAAATTAGGGTTATAATTAAAGGTTAAAGATGTTATCACTTTTATATATATATATATATATATATATATACACACACACACACACGTGTTAAATCATTTATATATATATATATAAAGAAACTTTTAAAAGCCCTAGTTTTCCATAACAGGTTTTCCTAAATAGCTGAAACTGGAAGGATTGTCAAAAATTTGAGCATTTGTGTGATGGGATCTACAAAGTGGACACTCCTAAAGTCCTGAAGCACAGACTGGTGATCATCAGAGCTCAGGAAGGGAGGTGGGAACATTCCATAACAAGCAGAATAATTAAGCAAGAAAAACAAACACAAACACAAAACTGATCGCATGTGAAGTCTAGACACAAACGGCATGAAAAATTAGGCCAATGGCCGCACTTCCTTTCACATTTCATCAAGTTACAATGGGAAACCGGATTGTTCCTGCTCTTGTTCATTATGAGAGTAAACCCACCGCAATGTCCACAATTAAAAGCTTTCAATCCAATCTAAACCATTCAAAATGGGACATTTAGTCATGGGTATAACAACACTACTTACAATTCAGGTGGGAATTCTAATAAGGGCTGCCGCTGCATGATATATCAAAATCTTAGTTCGACACTGAAACGGTAAATTAATTATAATATATGCGCTGCTGGTTTCACTGATGCTGAAACACTGTATAATGAGCAGCATGCATGTAAAACGTGACAAAAAATTAAGAACTAGGTGGTTTACCATTTGAAAATGAAATTATGACGTAAATATTTGTATTGTAATTTTACAGTGTTCTATAAATTTATTTCTGTTTTTATTATTTTTAATTTTATAAAATACTATATATATATATATTTTATTTAACAATATAATATTAGTATGTAGAAATATTTGAAGGTTTTTTTTATGGTTGAAAGAGGTTGGAGTTTTGAGTTCTTTGAAAGAGTAAAGTGTGCATACCACATTTTTGAAGTTATTTCAACCATAAAAGGAATATTTGTACTGAGAAAAAAAAGGAAATTCAGAGTAAAAAAGCAATTTTTGAAACTATTTTTATTTTCTATGAAAAAAAAAAAAATCTTTTCAAATAGCTATTCTTGTCATGTCGAGAAAAGCCCTATTTTTTTCTTATCACAATATATATTAGAAAATATCCCAATTTCAGCTTTTTTAATTTTTTTTTTTTTTTGAGCAGCCCTAGTTGTAAGGAACATTTAACTTGTTTAATCTATTGTGATTTTGATTCCACTTAATGATCCCATAAATAATTCCTTTAGTACTTCAGACAAATAGGGTAGCTGGTCATTGATTTGCGGTAGAAAAGGATCCAAAAATGACAAGTGTTTTGATACCTGAAGAGCTGTCACCGCTGGAGGAGTTCGAGCCGCTGGACGAGTCCGAGTCGCTACTGCTGTCACTGTCAGATGAGGAATCTGAAGATGAGGAGGAGTCTGAAGAGGAAGAGGAAGAGGAAGATGAATCAGAATCAGATGACTCCACATCCTGATTCTGGGTCATGATCATCTTAGGAGCGTTCTTCAGATGTTCTCTCAACTCATCCCTGAAAAAAAAAACAAAAAAAAAACAAAGTTTGATGAGCATTATTTCATAGTAATTGAAGTGACCCAACAAGAGATGTTTCACAGGATCTTACGTCAGTCCTCCAAGGCCGATCGATGTGAAGAAATTAATGGCAAATCTTGTGTTCCTCGGGTTGTCACGTGGGAACAGACCCTCGAAGAAAGGCTGAAGAGTCCTGAGGAATAAACAGATGAAATGGTCCATTATACGGCTTCATTATAAAGTTTAATTTCATTCATTGAAACCGCACAGTACACAAAGAAAATCACTTACATGTCCTTCAGTCTCTCGTTCAGTCTTGGCAAACCCATGTAAGCGCAAAGTTCCTGGAACAAAATCTTCACAAAGATTCGACTGGAGGACGTCGTTGTGTCTTCGCTCATTCTAACGCATTCAAGGACCTGAGAGGAAACATCAGGCACTTTTACTGCATTAGGAAACCAATAAACCTGCCGTATTAATGTGTCTTTGTCTGAAACGTAATTACAGCTTTGCGGGACGCTAAATGCTGATGTGGTGAATGGAAAGGAGGAATGTAACTCACGCTCCATGGAACAGAGTCTGTGTAAAGGAGGTGAGCAAACAATCGGGCAACATTGCGAAGTTTGTTGGTTTCAAGCCGGTGGATGGTTTCATACTGCTCCTGGAAGATGGCCTCAAAACTCTCCATGTATTCTTTCTTCAACAGGCAAAACCTCTAAATAAAAGATGAAGATATCAGACAGAGAAACAAAAACAACTGTAATCTCTTAAAGTGTTAGTTCACCTAAAATTCTGTCATTAACTACTCATGTCGTTCACCTTCAGAACACAAATTAAGATATTTTTGAAATCCGGCAGGTTTCTGAACCAGCCATAGGCAGGTTACGTCAGAACGCCAGTTCCTGCGTCAGCATCACACGCTTGCTCGCGTGAACAGCGTTGGCCAATAATGAACCCAGAAGCGCTGCACTGTGTGATCAGCATAGGAGACTGACACAGAAAAGAAGAAATTGTTGAATAAAGTCGTTATTTTTGTTAGTACTTGAGCACAAAAATTATTCTGAAGTCACATGGACTATTTTAACGATGTCTTGACTACTTTTCTGGGCCTTGAAAGTTGCAATGACATTGCTGCCTATGGCTGGTTTAGAAACCTGTCGGATTTCATCAAAAATATCTTAATTTGTCTTAAGAAGGTCTTGCGGGTTTAGAACGACATAAGGGCGAGTAATTACTGACAGAAACGCCCTTTTTGGGTGACCTATCCCTTTAACAAAATCAAAACAAATAAACCAATAAATCAATTAAAAATGAACCTGCAATAAAAAAACAAGGTTTCACCTTATAATTAAATTGCCAAACCTAATAAAATAAAAACAATTGAATACGCAAGGAATAAAAATAAATTAAAAAAAAAAAAACTATTATTATTATTATTTTTTTAAAGTGTCATCTTAACTTAAACAATAAGTTAATATAAGTTTAATGTTTGAATTATGGTCATTTCAACATGACGTGAACACAGCATAACAGTGACGAGGAAATGACTGGCTCACCCCAGCTAGGAGACCGAAGAACTTCTCGTATGTTCTTTGCTGGGCACAACAGTCCAGGATCATGTTGCACAGCTCTTTCTGTGAAGAGAAACAGAAGCACATAAGAAAGAAAAAAATCTCAAAAAGCACACTGAGAATCAGTTTCGCACTTTAAAGAAACAAAGTGAAGGTGTGGAGCTGATCATCCATTTCCAGCACTTCTTCACTAATGTCTATTGATTTCATAAGCTCATATCTTCACCAAGGTGCCTAGGACTTTGAGACAGACAGAGCAACATGATCAACTTAACAAATGATTCCTCCTGACCGCATTAAATGTGATGATCTAAAAACAGTTCATGTAAAATCTCAAGGCTCTTTCCTTCAGTGAGCAGGATAACCTAAAACAGTGGACTACAATCCAGGCGCATGAAGTGTTGAGCACTTGAGATACAGATTAATCATTAAATGTTTTGTGAACTGGGATTTGTGTGTATAATGCACAGATCTGATCTGTTGACCTTTTCTTTTTTTAGATTCACATAAGACACGACTCATATCCGATATCTGCATGAATCCCCACACCAAACTAAATAAAGCTAGTGATTCTATTGGTGATGGCTTTCAGCTACATGGTTGACACTTGGGTTTTGAATGGCTATATATTAGAATTAATTAACATCAGGTGGTTCTTCTTTTAATGTAGACCAGATGTGATTACCCTGCTTATTCCATATATCCCATTCCAGCATGGTAATTCTTTTTTTTAAATACCGTAATACTTTTATTCAGCAAGGACACACTAAATTGATTAAAAGTGACAGAAATATTTTTGTAATATACATTACAAATGCCTGCACTATTTCAAAGAAATGATGAAAACTTCATAATAATGTCATTCATGGAGCTGTGGCATCCGTGTACATCTGAGCATAACCGCATTATGGTCTGAAATAAACAGGCATTTCAACACCTCAATCAAATTATTACCACATAATGCAATTGAGGAGTTAACATGCCTGTTTATTGCGATTAAAATCAGCATAATATGAGTATGGTTACTATGGGATTATGAGATTAATCAAATTAATTGCATTAAGTCTTGTTTACATGTACAGGTAGAGTTTAACCGCAATAATGCCAAAATAGCATTATAAACGCATTATGAGGGTGCATGTAAACACAATTATAATAATAAATGTTTCATGAGCATTAAATCAGCATTTTAGAATGATTTTGAAGGATCATGTGACACAACAGATTGGAGTAATGGCTTTTATTATAACAATGTTACCATTTTATTGTATTTTTGATCCAAAAAGGCAGCCTTGGTGAGCATAAGAAACTTAATGAAAATAAATGATTAACTTTTGAACAGTAGTACATATGAGCCAATCAACAGCCTAAATGTGGCAAGTTCAAGATGCCAGGAACATCTAATCCTACCTGCAAACTACAGTACTGAGACCTTTTAGGCACTTTAAACATCTTTTCCAAGGTACACACGCACAGCATTTAAGGTTGTTTCAAACATTTAGGGCAGAAACATCAAAAAGTCTGCAGTGACTGGGGGCATGCAAAGAAAACCTATGGTTGGAGAGATTCATTTGAGGTGGTGTCAGGTAATTCTCTGAAGTCGCTTAGCGAGCCCATCCTCATGCCTGGACTGGATGTGAACCAACCTACAGATGCTCATTCTTTCCCTCACAGGAAACAGGAAGGATTCCATGCTTCAAAAAGCCATTTAGTTGTTTTTTTGAGCTTCACACCTGCGGCTCGAACTGAGCTCCACGGCCCTTCACACACAGTAGGTGTAACATCTCATCTTACTGCATGAGCTGCAGCACTTCTCTACTTATACCCTATAATAACACTCCATACGCTTATTGATTTCATGATCTACCTCATATATTCACCAGGGAGCTCAGGATTGAGGAAGAAAGGCATGCTTGTGATCAATTTACAAATGAAATAACAATACAGGCAGCAGTCTGGCACCAAATTAGAGATGAACATTTTAAGAGGACCTGCAAAAGAAACCAGCGCTGGATATCAAGAACAGTGTTCAAGCAGATAAAGTACTGAGCACTTGAGGTCCAGTAGAGATGGCATTAAGCCCTGATGAGATCATTTCTGACTCTTCTAACAGGTGCTTGCAGGCAGACATCCAAATGTGCCAGGTGTGACGGTAAGGTGTTCTGATCACAGGACAGTTTGAGAGCAAGTGTGGAGCAGAAAAGTGGCTTAGCCCTACAGCACTAGTCTCTCATATATATATATATATATATATATATATATATCAGGGAGCTGAAATCTTACAGGCTGTGCTCGATTACTGATCTTTTCTCTCTTTCAAGCAATTTCATGAGGAAAGGAAAAGTTCAGTCACTTTCCAGAAACGTAAACGTGGTTGTGAACTAAAGTGAAGTTTTTTTTGTTTTTTTTGTATAATAATGACTTATTATTAAGCACTATTAGGTTGCATTTAGTCCTTTTTGGACCTTGAGAGAGACCCCATTTATATTTGTTATATGGCAGATCAAGGTCAAAAGTTTGGGATCAGTAAGACAAAAAAATAAAAGAATAAGTTTTTCCAAAAAGTCTCTTATGCTCACAAAAGGCAGCATTTATTTGATTTAATACAAGAAACGGTAAAAATTAAGGCTTTTGGCATCATTACTCCAGTCTTCAGAAATAATTATAACATGCTAATTTGCAATTAAAGAAACATTTGATATTATCATCAATGTTAAAACCAGTTGAGCATCTCAGAAATTGGTAATAGAAAGTCCCTTCCCTTTCCGGTCAACCACCATGGGACCTTATTTCGGAAAAATATTGAATGGTAGTCAATGGCGAGAGACAACAAATATTTTGATCTCATTTGAATTACGCCCTGAATTACACATATGATGTTTGTCAATTTAAAAGATACATTTTAAAAATTAAAGAAAGTCGCAGTTTGATGTAAAACCGCTGAGGTATAAGACTGTGAAAATTAGATTACAAAGACTACAAACCCCACAGGCACACATTTTCTCTCAATGAATGAAGCTAACTTTACTGAGGCTATTGTCTGTCATTGTTTCTATAGGCTTATGTTATAATCGTAACGTTACGCCGTCATACCTGAGTGTTTTGTACCAGACTGCACACACACAGGCAGCGGATCTCACTCGTTGTTTTGCTTCCCGGGAGATGTAATTCATAGAGCGATTTTCACATAAAACTAAATGTTACTCTTCTGTTTTATGATAAACTGTGACGTTTTTGACTTTCAGAATTATCTTTTAAATTGACAAACATCAAATGTGTAATTGAGGGCACAGTTCAGACGGAATAAAAAGATAAGTTGTCTCTCGCCATTGACTACCATTCATATTTTTTCCGAAATAAGGTCCCATGAGCCGGAAGCGGAGGGGCGGGACTTAGGCTCTCTATACAGTTGTCTGTCAGCAAAGCTTCAAGTTCTAGAAGTCTAACTACGGTTCTCTGACTCAGCTAATACCTGTTCTTCATGTATGAACAAGGAAATCCCTGTTAATTAAACTGCTCTATGACACAGGCAGCATTACGGTGCAGCAGACCAAGCAGGAGCACAAATCCAGGCTTCGGCATTGGTTAATCACTCCCTGATTCCCTCATTAGCATCATCCCCATTGCCTCAAGCAGAAAAAACCATGAGAGATTCTATCAAGAGAGATAAATCAGGTAAATCTTTTAAGCCCGAAGGGTCGGAATCCCATAGTGACCCTTTTTTGCGGCGATCCAACCCAAACAGCAAACCAGATGTATTACATGGTCAAAACAGCCATTTCCTTCCTACTTTGCACCTGTGGCCCAGTCGAGCACCTGCATGCCCTCACTGTAAGTGCAACATCTCATCCCACTCCACTCTGCTTTCACTGCTTTGATACATTATAGCTAGAAGAACAGCAGAATGACGGACGGATTGTGATTGACACGAAGCTGATAGAAGCTTTTCCCTCAGGGCAGACTAGACATTTTTGAAGAGCGATATGAGATGAGGAGAGCGCAGGAGAGCGTCCGTGAAATCTGCATTCGTGCACAGCAAGACTGTTGCCACAGATGACCAGCCATCTGCTCTGCAAAGACTGATGGAAAAGAAATTATGAAATGCCATTTACTTTTATTGAAGCAGCAGATCATGAAGAAAATAAAGAAACAAATGAAGGGCTTTAAAGGCTTAGTTCACCCAAAAATAAAAACCAACATCATCAAAGTAGTCCATGTGACATCAGTGGGTTAGTTAGAATTTTTGAAGCATCGAAAATACATTTTGGTCCAAAAATAACAAAAACTACAACTTTATTCAGCATTGTATTCTCTTCTGGTTCTGTTGTCAATCCGTGTTCACGAGTCCGCAGTGACGTGTATCTGGTGTGTCCGTGCATTCGGGCACACCAGAACACGTCAGCAGCGTCTTACGTCAGCAGCGGCACTGAACGCGGATCCTAGAACTAGAAGACAATACAATGCTGAATAAAGTCGTAGTTTTTGTAATTTTTGGACCAAAATGTATTTTCGATGCTTCAAAAGTTAGAACTAACCCACTAATGTCACATGGACTACTTTGATGATGTCTTTATTTCCTTTCTGGACAAGGACATTATACCGTGTAAACATTTTCAATGGAGGGACAGAAAACTCTCGGACTAAATTTAAAATATCTTAATAGGTCATACAAGGTTGGAACGACATGAGGGTCATTAATGACATAATTTTCATTTTTGGGTGAACTAACCCTTTAACCATCTGAAGTAACTTCAAAACCACCCCAGCCTATTTCATTTCCCCAGAAGAAAAATTGGCAGCGGTCAGATCGAACAAACAGCACAAGGACTGAAACCCAGACTCACATCCAGACAATCAATAACCACTTACCTCTCTCCAGTATATCCACAACACAATAAACTTCTATATAGAGAGCAACAACAACAAAAAAAGATCACTTCTCTTGCTAAAACCCAACTGAAACCTCACAACAACAAAAAACAGCTTGATTGAAACACTGGCACATGTGGGACATTGAGTGAACTCAATCAGATGCAAAGCAGCATACCCAAAGTGCAGTGGGGTCAGTATGATGACCTTCTTTCAGCGTGGATGAGTTTTACGCATCTACGTCTGTGGGACAGGCAAAGAAAGTCATGCTGAAGATCTGCCGTGTAAAGAACAAGCTGGAGCATTCAATCAATTCAACCAACTCCAATGAGTGAAAGTTCAGGTGAAAAGTTCTGTGCAAGAGAAATGTGTTTTTCATTACTCCCGTATTGGGTGTGAAATATACACATACTGTATAAAGATGTCATGCAATTTCATTAACATGTCAAAAGCACAGGCACACTGGTACCATGTCGATCCAACAAGGAAAAAAAAAATATGATACCAGTTTTTCGCGATGGTAGTAACAGCTCAATTTCAAACACTCATGCAAATTTGCAAATATATATATATATATATCTCAAAGAAAGCTTACTGTACAAATTGTACAGTGTGTACAGTACCTGGTACTTTAAAGGAGTCAAAAAATGGTACATGCACATCACAAGTTGATTGTACTGAAATGTGTGTTGGCAGTGTCTGTACACAACCGTCATTTAATGATAAAAATCCATCCACTGGTTTTGTTTTAATCTCCTTATATGTTTTCCCCTGCCTCAAATCGAGCCGTTCGACCGTGTGACGTCACAGAAGTGGGGCGGAGTCAGCGAAGCTCATTATCATTTAAAGGCATATGCACTGAAACGGCGTGCTGAAGCAGCAGGTGAAATGGGTGTTTTCTTAAAATATTAATGAGAATTTTTAATAAAAGTATTTTAAAAAGTTCTCATTTAAAAACCCTAAAGATTCATATTAACTTGTACAAAAATGACATTAAATGACCCCTTTAAGTTCCACCTCGGTTGAGGTTCCAAGTGAGTCGTACCGATATTAAAACGTTATGTGAAAAGACTGGAGATCTCTGATTGGTCAGAGTGAATCGTCACTACCAGCGCCATTGGATTTGTGACACGAAACGCCAAACCCGATAGATTTAAATAGTTAGCAACAGCCAACGCATTTACTAACTTTTAATGATAAATTTAATTTGAATTGATGGACCCGATTTAACATTGACATGGGACAATTTTTATTAACTAACATTAACAAAGATCCCGTTGCAATGTATTGCTCATTGTGGGTTAATGGTAATACATTAACTAACGTTAAAGGTGCTCTAAGCGATGTCGGGTGACGTGACTTCTTGTTGACGTTTTAAGAATTTTCAAACAAAACGGAGGCTAGATAGACCCTCCCTCCTCCTCATCCGTGCACTAACCCCCCGAAACCCCACAGGGCCTTCTTGTCAGTTATTGGCTGGAACAGTTTGTTATGTTTCTTGGAGCGGGTTGCCGCAGTTTGTTTTTGTTGCCATTTGTGGAGCCTGGATTGTCTGCATAGGCCGCGGTTTTTTACAGTGTGTTTAGGGGACAGGCAGCTAGCGGATAGTGAGGAGATGTTTGCTGTATGTGACAAAAAATGTTTGGGCCTAAAAACGTGTGACATCGCTTAGAGCACCTTTAACTAATGGGACCTTATTGTGAAGTGTAAAGAATTTAGTTCTCTCATAAGCATGATGAGACTCAACATTGTTCCGAAGAAAATGACTTAAATTTATTCATCTAGAGATAATCCGAGGCAATTATACTAAATGAAAACAGACCACAACTTAAAGCTAGTTATACATACAACAAGACACCCCAAGTAAACAAAATGAAAGATCATCCATAACCCTATCTGAACTTAATGCTTTCTCGCTCAGTGACAAAGGCAGCAGAAGCTTTTGAAATAAATCATCATTCGATTAGCGTCTCATGCAGCCGAATTATCTATCTGCTAACTGAATGCAGTTGTGATTCAGCTCGATGCACTCAATCCATAAGTTTGTACTTCATGTGGCCGTGGCGGGCGGAGGCAGAAATGTGGCTGAATAATGAACAGGCCATCTGTGAAGTCCCATGATTCATTCCACACTTGTGATGTGTTTATTGCTCACAAGACTAATAATCGCGCCATCAACTCCACTGCCAGACAGCGGCTGCTCCGCATCAATTGTCATTGCCTTTGCTAATTTTCACATGAACCACATCGAAAGTGTGCACTATGAAACATTTTACAATCCTCTTTTGAAGGGGAAACTTTGATGTGTCGACACGGAAATTATGAGACTGGCTGTAATGTTACCAATCGTTTCTGCACTGACATTTCAGTGCAAACATCAACACAGCAAGTTAAAAGTAAAATTTATATTTTCACATGCCATGCTTTGCCCTTTACTTTTCCGAGGGTGAAGTATCAAATGATCCCTATAAACCGAAGGCTGAATAACAGTGAATCATCTCAGCTTCATGGACCTCAGTCAGAGTCGACAGCATATTTAATGTGATGTGAATAATGACGAGCCATCCTAGTTTTTACAACCCATGTTTTCTAAAAGTAATGTTTAAAAGTAATGGGACAGTAGGATTTAAATTGATTGAAGGTGACAGACCTTAATAATGTTACAAAGTAAATATATTTCAAATAAATGCTGTTCTTTTGAACTTTCTATTAATCAAAGACTACTGAAAAAACATCATGTTTTCCACAAAATTAAGCGGCACAGCTGTTTTCAACATTGGAAATAATACGAAAAATGCCAAATCCACGTTATAATGTCAATAAATTAATGATTTCTGATGGATAATGTGACACTGAAGACTGGAGTAATGATGTAGAAAATTCCGCTTTCCATCACAGGAATAAATTAAATTCTACAATATGTTCAAATCGTAAAACAGTTATTTCAAGCGTAATTGTAATATTTCACTTTTGCAAATATAAAACATTGTATATATGTTAAATGAACATTAGCCGTGTTTCCACTGCCGGGCTAGGGCCGGGCCAGGGCAAACAGCGAGCCGAGCCAAGCCAGTGGCCTCGGGCCTCAAGCCCCGGGCTTGCGTTTCCACTGCCGGGCCAGTAGCCCCGAAGCGCTGCCCTAAACCGCATACAACCCAACCCATTTCAGAGCATATTATGAATGTATTCATTTTTTAAGTTAGGAAAATAGCATGTATATTAACTCACAAGCCGTGGCTGCAATAGTGTCCCGATTGTCTCGCAAGTCGCCAATACAATACAATACTGCGCCCGCAACTTTTTAATTTTTTCCCTGTACTTGAAGCGTTGCTCGCTGAATGCTTAGCTTAGAAAGTTCAGCATCGATGCATTTTATAACGTCCTCGTTTCTTCACACGCCGTCACATTGACGTTGTACCCTTTCTCCTGCCCAAATGATCAGAAGAGCTTTGGTATTGTAAAAGACCAGTATTGTAACAGGCGATTCTCCATTTCGAGCAGCGATTATTTTGCGCGATATAAAAAAAGTGCAATGTGCATCTTGCTTCAGATCATAACGTTCCATAACACCGATAAACTTCGCCTTTTACCTTGAGCACGCCATAGCCCGAACTGGCCCGCTTTTGCCCAAGGTATTCGACGGGCCAGGATTTGGCCGTTGGCCCCGATCAAGACCCGGAAGTGACAGTGAAAACGCGACTGGCCCTGCCACGCACTAGCACGGCTCGGCCCTGGCCCGGCAGTGGAAACGCGGCTAATGAAAACTGAAGCATACAACTAACAAATTGGACAAACTGTTATAAAATGCACAAGTGGCAAAGGATGTGTAGAACTTTGGGAATGATGGACGTTCTGATTCCAAATAAGTTCTATGTTGGTCTTTGGCTCTGTAATGCTGTTCTTGATGTCTTGTGTGGAAACTAGAAACCAAACACGTGGTAGACTTCTTGCTGCAGAATATAAACAAATCTCCACCCTAACAGAAACACCTGCCAATCAGCAGCAGCTGTACGGAATTTAAAGCAACATTCCACCTTTTTATAGCAGCCTTTAAACGCTAATGACCTCATCAAGAGGGATTTTCATAAGACAGAACAATTTTTACCACAAATGAAATTACAGCTATAAAGGCTGGACAAATGGGGTGTTTTGCTTAACAGAGTTTCTTACATCAATGAATGTCCCCTAGAATGAATGAAAATAAATGAAAATTAAAACACTCAAATTCACTAATAAGTCTTTCAGATGGACCAGTTCAAATGACTCAAAAGAATGATTTGCACAGATGTACAATGTTTTAAAACAAAGTCTAGAAAACTACATTTACTCCATTCATTTCCATGTCTTTAACAACATGCTTTTTGGAGGCCTGGAAAAGAGTTTTCAAATTCCCACATATTTCCAGGTTTTTCATGATGACTGTGGGAACCCATTTAGGAGAAAAGCCAGATCACTAGGCAGAAACAGCAATAACCAAAGACTCAAGGACAGTTTATTCTGGTACGACAACTCAGGAGGGACAAAACGCAGTGGGTTCCAAGGACGTGAACCCATATGTGTGAAAGAAACAGCGCATGCCGCAATGATACAAGGAGCTCCAAATGAGGGACAGCGTTTGCGGTACACCACAGTACATCAATCATACGACACAAAAAAAGCTATCATTTGACGTTTTATGTTACATTATATGTTAATGCCATTGAGACGCCTATAAAGTGTACACTTAATTGGATGAACGAAACCCCAGTCAAACTTTCAGATTACAAGTTTCAGATGTCTAGTTCCAATAATAACTTATTTATTAAACAGTGCTGTTAAGGAAACCAGAGTAGTTGACGTGTTTTCTCATGTTGCAGAGAGATTGAGGGGTTTGAGGCAGGCTCAGGTGTGTGTGTGTGTGTGTGTGTGTGTGTTTGTGTGTGATGACGCAGAGGACTGTGGTAGGTCTGGATCTGAGCCATGTTCTGCCAGTTCTGGCTTCAGAGAGAGATCTGAGAACGACCCACCACCAACAAACTGGCAAACACGAGCACTTCCTTGCAATGAGGTAATCATTTATATTGTTTTTTTATTTAAATCACTCAAAGGCTCCATTATGAGCTCAATGAAACAGCATTGTCAATTTCCTTAATGTTTTGTTTCTGTGTAAACAATGTACAAAAACCAGCAACAAAAATATCTGATTAAATTAACTTACAATATTCTAAAATGTATGTATATTATATACATAAATAAAACATAAACAGAATTTTTTTTTCAAATAATAATTATATAGTATGACTAGAAGTCTGAATATAAATGCATAAACATTCAAAACTAATAACAATACCTACATATATTAAGCATCTACAATTCTTACATCACCAACTGCAACTGAAGTTTGTTGGCAAGAGAAGTGCAAAACTAAACTACTGGCACCAATTGAAAAAAAAAAATCTTATTTTCGAGCCAAAAACATCCCAGATTTATGTGGAGATGATAGTAGGTGGATGTAGGGATGTCACCCACAACACAGCTGACATATGTGTATATGCTAGGGAGCGAGTACATGCCTCTCCCCTCCTGACGTGCTCCTGAGCCTGTAAGGAGAGCTGGAGCGAAGCGATAAAGAAGACATTTGTAGGATGCTACCCCTGTTACACAATCTCCCTTAGGCCTGCAAACACAATGTTTCCATCTTGTGCACCTCACTGGCTCTTTTCTCAAATGGCCAAAAGCAGCAGATGTGGTGGTGGGGGTGAAGGGGGCTCTATTCTATTTCAGGACTTTTTACAATCCCATCTTATTTGATACAGTTCGTCTCAGTGGAAGTCATTTCAAAAAGGGGCAAAAAAACATAACGATCCCTGCCGTGAACATTCTTGACATTACATATATGCTCCGGGGACAACATACAGACTTATCAGTACTGCACCAGCTAAACAAGACCGTCCATATTTGGAATAAGAAGGCAGAGTGGACCCAGGGGATCAAATCCGTTTATCATCCTCATCTCTCTTAAAAGGTCAAACGGACTGATTAGCGGGATGGGAGCCAAGAAAACAAGTGTGTTCTGAGTAGTGCTTGAATATTTAGATAAAAACACACCCATCTCAATATTCATCAGACTTTTGATGACATTTGATACATTAGATATTAGTGTATTTGTTCTGTAATTCAACTTTTTTAGTAAAATATTTATAAAATATTTTTGCTCCATTACAGTTCGGGGTGGAAAAAATAAATAAAAATCAATCCTCAGTTTGGAATGCAACAGGTCTATATTTTCAATACACAAAACTCACTGACTGACAGCTGTTTTCAAATGCTCATGTGTTCTTTGTGAAGAGCGTTCGCAGCTGTTCAACTCCATGCAAGTTAAATGCACTTGCATCTCAAATTGCTTTTATGACACGAGATTAATGTAAACAGTCAGTTAAGTCTTGAGGGATTAAACAGTATGGGTAAAACATCTGAAATGTAAAAATAGATCTGTGCATTAGTGTGAATGCAGCCTATTAGATCTACCGCATTAGATCTATGATGTCATCAGTAAGAATAAAACAGCAGTAAAACTGCGAAAAAGAAAAATCCCGAAAACGTTCAGATAATTTAAGCACTCCTTGATTATGGCTTGTAATAGGTTTAATTGTTCCTCTTTATTATTTGCTTTTATGTTTTAACGCTCTCTCTCTTATATACATACTGTATATAGCCTAGAGAGAGAGCTTTAAAAGAGGAACACACACACACACGATTCGCCCGTGTCTATTAAACCTTTGACAAAATCATACCTGAACATTCAAATCTATGGCTGACACCTCCGTCTGTGTATGAATGAGTGAGTAAATGGGTGAGCCAATATGTAAAGCGCTTTGGAGGCCATTTGGTCTGTGAAAGCGCTATATAAATGCAGTGCATTTTCCATTTGCACAACAGTCGCCATATCACAGAAATACTGGGATAAAATTTCAGCCAAAAACACAGATGAATATGGTAGCAAATCTAGCGATCAAAACAGAACCAAGCACCTTTTGAAAGTAACTTGGCATTTCATCGATTATACAGGTTGTATAACAGTGTAGTATAGGTTGTGAACTAGTGCTGTAGCGGCGCGTCGATGACGTCGATGATTCTACGTCAAAATTGCGTCGACGCTTCTTTATTTATTTATTTTTTGCATGTTCCCGGTGGTACAGCTTGCCACACACACGTGGGAGACCGAAACATTGCAGAATAGAGGACGAAGACAACTAGAAGTGAATGTGCTATCCATTAAATGAACCAAACACAGTAAACAAACCCTTAAGAAAAAGCTCGGGCAGATTCGGCTTGAAGTCGTTTCCGGATGCGGCGCCGGGCGCGCTGTTACAAAAAAAAGGCGTACACACAGCCAGCCACAGTCTTGAGTCTTCCTGGTCTTGCGCACCCAACGCGTCATTTTTGCCGTGCGCACATTCGCGCTCGTGCGGACGTGTCGAGTACAAACAAGGCTTTACTCCGTGTCAGCACGCGCTCTGATCAGTAGATGCACAAACCTCTCCCGATTCATCTCCAGTAGTAGAAGCCTCCGATCGCACCACTAACTCCGCCTCCGTTTCCCTCCTCAGATATTAATATTTAAACATTCTCTATGATAAAAAATGTTTGTAAAAAATATTTTAATAACACGGTTTTGGCGGTTGTAGAGTTATAATGATGGTGTTCAAATACATAACATTAGACTAACGTTAGCCAGCTTATAGTATCTTGATTCAGTATGCTAGTATTTATTTGAGATATTGTTTTTTTATTAATTGAGCAGAAGAAAAAATATTCTTTATATTAGTCGTCCAATTAGTCATTAGATTAGTCGACTAATCGATAAAATAATCGCCCAACTAATCGTTTAGTTAATAATCGTTTACCCCAGCCCTATTGTGAACAAACAAAAGAAGTGACAAAACACTCAATATCCACCTTGAAGACAAAAACAGACACGCAGAGACCTTTAGAAAGCCAGCATCCATGAAAGAGCTGCAATTGCTAAAACTGCCATCACAATCACTTAAATTTCCAAAAAGTTATCATGGTGACATGATTGTGAATTTTCAACTTATAGCCATGCCACTTATGCGCTGACAAATACAGGACTTTCCATCAAACTTATGAGCTGCTGGCACTGAAACACAGGATGACAATCACAAACGGGCCATTTCTGGAGAAATGCATTTGATCAGTTAAAACAGGAGGGAACACCCAGTTACCATTAGGCAAAACAGCCCATTTTTTTCCCACTGTGAAACTGCAAAACAAGGATATTAAGATGACAAATGCTTCCCAAATGACCACAAAGGCACAAATTACCTCGGAGACTAAAAACAAATATTTATATGAAGTTAAAAGCTTCCGATAAACAGCGGTGTGCAGGGACACAGAAAGCAACACAGATCTGCAGGATTTTAGAGAGAACGGCAGAGTTTATTTACGTACCGTCTGGCTATCGGGGAAATCCATTTTTATCAACTTGTGGGCGCATTCTTCGAAGTCCAAGCTGTGAAGAAAAAAACATGAAAATGTCACCTTCTGCATCTCATGTGCTAATGAAATGTATTGACATGCATATCATTTGAATATATTACATGCAACTGTTCCACATAATAAATCAAATGTAATTTTAAATATGAACCAGATTTGATTAAAATTAAGCAAAACCATCACAGCACCAGGGGGCATCATCTGTTGAAGTTTAACAAGGTTAACGCCACGATCAGAATAATAATACAGCCCTAAAACCTAAAGGAAATTACACAATATGTTCACTCTAAGGAGAACTGAGGCTTTCTATCTTAAGCAGGCTGACCCTTTTGCCTGTCCTGGGACTGTGTTGGCTCTCCAGTACTTCATTTAAGCCCAAGATTCTATCGCTTTGAAGCATATTGGACACATTTTGGGCCAATGTTTTCTGTGGAGCTGCTGGATCTGTAGCAGCATGAATAAAGACATATTGTAGCTGAGCTGTGAATTTGCGATACATAGAGAAAAAAAAATTGAATGTGATTATACATGGAGGGAAATAAAAGTGTTTTAAAAATAATTGATTTCTCAATTTATGAACCGATATCAATTCCTAAATCCCAAGAATCGGGCTGTATTGTTGTATAATACATATTACTATATACATATGAAGAGTTCAGGTGCAAAAGCCTCTAAGTGCCATTTGAAATTTTCTTCTAAAATGATCCTTTTTATCAAGCTTGAATATTTAAGTTTAGTAATTTCACTTAAATGGCAATGAAGATTACCTATTAATTGTCATTTAAGTGAACTTAAATATACAAGCTTGATAAAAATGGTCATTTTAGAAGAAAATTTAAAATGGCATTTAGAGGGTTTTGCATCTGAACTCTTCATATTACTATGTAATATGTATTATATATTATGTATTAGCTGCAGATCTGTGTTGCTAGTAATATGCATTACCCTATAATACATAATACTGTATTATAGGGCTGTATTTTTATTATTCAAGTCTATGCTGTTTTAAAGTTTATTAAATAAAAGCCATTGTAGCCTGCATCCCATCCAATAGATAGCACTAGGCTTTGTGTTGTTACTTTGGATGTGAAACAAAGTCTACAATTTCAATTTCAATTTCTGTCCATTTTATTATGAAATTCAAACAATAAATTCAGTTTTGGTGCCATTTAACGTGGCATGACAGATCGCTGTTGCTGCCTTAGACCAAACAAACAGGCAGCATGCATGAACTGACCATATCGTCCGCTTTACTACTTGTTAAAGCATGAAACAACCATGAATGAACATCAAAAGGTGTTAAAAGATACAGAACTGATCGAAATCCATATCATGTCCCATAAAATCCCTCAATCAGTGTTTCAACTGCGGAAAGACGTCAATAAAAAAGCTTGTAATCAATATTTGAGTATAGAGAAAGATGGCTGCAGGTAGACAATTTTAAGATCTGTCCAGGGACAACAGATGAAAAATAGCCTTTTGGCTAATTCTGGTGCATTTACAGTAATGTCAATTAATGTACATTGTCCCTGTCAAATAACTAACTAAATGAATAAATAAATATTTCATGTTCCATTTACATCAGAAAAGCCATTCAGTCACCATAAACTCGATAGTCCGCTACAAAAATTAACTCTAGAGAGAAGCATTTAGGCAAATATATGCACCATATTACATTTTTTTCTTCAATATTTAATGTGTTTTAATGAATCCATCAAGTTATGACAGCCACCGTGCATTTAAATGCTGATATTTCAAAAAAACAAATTGGAATAGAAACAAATGATTTAATTAAAAACGTATTAAAACATCCTTGTGTGTAAATTAAAGTGTTTGTATACAACTCAGTAGATTTTAACCTTCAATATAGTATAATAAAATTGGCCATGCACCATACCTAAGATCTCTATAAATTAATCAATATCAAGTCAAATAGAACTGAATCGGTATCGAATTGAAATAAAACTCATTTATAAAGCATCAGTCAAGATGAAAAGAAAATAAACAAAATAAAAATGTATGTGCAAAACCCATTATATTTGACTCAATACTGGCATTTTAATTAAATTGGGTTTGTTTAGAACAAAGTCTTTCAATGCTGTCAGTGGTCACGAGCCTCACATCTCTTTAAGACATTTCTGCCAGAATTCTGCATCTATCAGTTAGTTTCACAAACTGCTGACGAACATAGTCATGTGACGCCTGCCTGCAGATACTAATCTTCCCTGTACACAAACCAAAACAGCATGAGAAACAAACTCAGCTAAATGCTTCAGTTTACAGAGTGGAATTGTGGTTAAATTTCACCAAACTAGAATCTCTATGACCATTTTATTTCTGTTCTAAATAAAGTTTACTCTGCTCTACTTCTTTACTCTTTGAATGCTTTGCCATGACCACTTCAAAGGGAGAGGGCAGCCGAAAAGAGAGAGATGTGGTGGCTAGACTTGACACTACAGGTCCCATGGTGCACAGTTAGCCCCTAGGACAAAATCCATATAAATGTCACTCAACACAGTCCCTATTCACATCAACGAAAGACAGGACAGTTCAGCAGTACACAGTGAGCACAGCACTTTACATGTTTAGATGGCTCATTCTAAGGTAATAAAAACATAACGGTTCATTATTTAAGGTCTTTATACACCAATGAAAACATAGCTATGTATATGATATTGCATTTCTGTCAACAGATCCTCATAAATATGACCCAATGCAGCTTTACGGACATCAATACATCCTGAAAAAAAAGTGTTCTCTCAAAAAATTAAACAGCACAACTGTTTTCAGCATTGATGATAATAATAAGAAATATTTCCCGAGCATCAAACATTTTGATCAAAGTAAGGCATCCATGTTAAAGGTACAATATGCAGGATTTTTGCAGTAAAATATCCCAACACCACTAGGCCAATGTTATATATTTTGTTTAGTTGATTACTTACAATATCCCAAATGTTTCCAACTATTAGTAAATCGTGAGAAAATTGTGATTTTTAACCAAGGAAATGCGGCGTGTGAGCAGGGGCGAGGAGTCGCCAGTCAATGATGCGCCCCCGGTTTCCACCAAGTTTGACCTCGTACTGCGATAGTAACCATGGCGACAGACGTGGACAACTGGGTCGGTTATGCGTGCTCAACAGCGTGAGTGACCCTAGCTGGGTTTTGCTCAAACATTATGGACCATGGCAGATTTTGAGACAAAAAGAGGACTCAAACGAAGATCAACATCTTTCGAGATGCCGAGAGCTCCACGTCCGCGACTAACTTCGACTTGACAGAGACACGAGTGTTGCATGTTACTTGAGCGAACAGGTGAGCAAATCAATGTACATAAAACTAATCAATGTTATATAGTTCAACATGATGAAAAGTTAGAATATGAT
This sequence comes from Pimephales promelas, assembly GCF_016745375.1. The sequence goes on along the minus strand of NW_024121277.1, from coordinate 6,003,581 downwards.
CTGTATGTTATTCTCTAATGCTAATCTAGTCTCATACAACCAACCTAACTAACATTCAACACACTCAAATGCCATTTAGTGTGATAGTGAAACTGTTAGAGCAAGTGAAGCAGCGCTGCGTTACCTCAAGTTTAATTCCTATACTAAACTGACCTGTGTGAATAATTCAGTGTGTAGTTCGGTAGAATTAAATGTCCTTATTCCTTTATATCCACAGGACTCGCGTTGCGTGTGGCGCGGGTATACGTCTAGCAATTGCGCCCTGCTTCATAATGCAGTCATGTTAAAAACATCAATGTATTCACTCATCCATAAAAGATCCATCAGCTTGACGACAAGATCCATAATTCCGCTTAATGCGGAATATACGTCATTAATATATGCCTTTGTTATTGTAAGAGGTTAGCGACCCCTGGTGGCAAAACAATCTTGCATATTGTCCCTTTAAATAAAAGTATAACTTTCTCAAAAAAAAAAAAAAAAACCTCACTGAGCCCAAATGTTTCAACAGTAGATTATAAAAAAAATTTTTAAATGGCCAAACTTACAGAGGTCATTATCTACTCTCTCCATCACTTCCTCTCTTCTCTATATAAAAAGAAAGAAAACCTCACTATGGGAATCACAGGGTTGTGCCACAAAACGAATACACTTGATTTCAACAGAAAAATAGCTGGGCTAATCTAATTTCCTGACTTTTTCCTGTCCATACACGAGCCTCGCCTCGCCTCCGGGCGGGGGATTTGTGGGCCAAATCAGTTTCAACTCGACCTCAAAGGCAGTTTGTAGAAAGGGAAAGTGAGAACATTGTAGTGCCTCTCTTTTTTGTCTGTGCTCTCTTTCTGCACACAGGGCAGTGAGCTGCAGTAGAGCGCTGCGAGACACCAGGTTTGTTTTAAGAGGTGAATCCAGCAGCCAGTGGGCAAGTTTAAAGACATTATAGGGAAGCCAGTCGACACCCAGCTGGTAAAATATTTAAAGATGTGTTACATATATGGCAACTGAACGAATGAAGCCTCATCACAGCCGCATATTCTTTGACGTGGTGCCATACATCTGTGATCAAATACAGAGTGACTTAACAAAAAAACAGGTTAAATGAAGCCAATATGCATTCAAAGCCTGTTTTTTGACCGCTAAGATCTTAATACAGAAACAGCCTCTGCTGCATCTTTGACCTGCGAGTGCTCGGCAGCCTCGAGAAGCTGAAAGGTTTAGTGCTTTCAAACATTCTCCATGAGGGAAACATTTTTCAAAGCTTTAGGTCAATAGAAGTGTAAAAGGGAAGCTGTGAGAGGCTGCCTGGGAGTCCAGGGCCATAAACACACTCGCATCGGAGTGTGACCTGGTGCCAGCTAAGGACAGGACACATGAATATACATGTTGAATTCAACTTTTAATTCAACCATTAAGTTTCCTCAAGGGTCATTTGGCTGGTCTCACAAACATTCCTTGTCAAGACTCACAATTTAGAGAGAGCAAAGTCAGATGTTGTACTAGATAGCAGTAAGAAAATAGCAGTAAGTTCAATTTATCTACATGAATCAGTTGAAACTTGTCCATGCGAAATGTCCATGCATCCAAATCTCTGATTCAACAGGTTTCTTGTGTCAATTTAAAATGCACACTATAAATATTCACAAGACTGTTTTCATTGAAATGTTTTAGTAATAATATAGAATATCATTTCAAACTCAGATTGAAAAATTCACTCACATCATATTTTAAAACGCATGACATAAACGCTCATGTCTTTGTGTGTTAATTATATGTTTAAGGAAAAATATACAAAAGTAAAAACGGTATTTATTTACCTCTATAAAAAAATAATATTCTTATATATATATGAAGAGTTCAGATGCAAAAGCCTCTAAATGCCATTTGAAATTTTCTTCTTTGATGATGATTTTTATCAAACTTGTATATTTAAGTTCAGTAATTTCACTTAAATAACAATTAATAGATAATTATCATTGCCATTTAAGTGAAATCACTGAACTTAAATATACAAGCTTGATAAAAATCATCATTAAAGAAGAAAATTTCAAATGGCATTTAGAGGCTTTTGCATCTGAACTCTTCATATATATATATATAAATATTTAGGGATGCACGATATATCGGTCAGCATAACGGTATCGGCCGATATATGTTCATTTTTAATGTTATCGGCCTGGTAAGAAAATGTGGCCGATATATTAAAACCGATAAATAATGTATTATTCCCTTCAGCTGAGACACTTGTTGAGAACAGTTTATGTTTTTGAATTTCTTGAAATATGATTGAAATCTCTTCAAAAGATGAAAATCTGGTTCAGGACAACATGTGCAGCACAAATTTTACATATCGGCTATACAACACTATAATGAGAACATCATTATAATTGTGCACTTGGGACGTGGATTTAACTTTGAGACTTGTTTTTGTAATCAGGCTCTCAAAATTAGATAAACATTTGGATTTAAGTTTATCGGCCGATATTATTAAGAATTATCGCTTATCGGTCAAAATTTTTATATCGGTGCATCCCTAAAAATATTAAATAATATTCCCATTTGATTAAATATTTATTAATAAAATATTAATAATATTTCATTTATATTTATTTTAAATTAAATATTATTCCTTCCTTATTTGATGAAATATTGCACCTATTTCTTAGTGTTGTCACAATACTGGAATTTCAAACTTATAACACAAATAAATACAATAGAATAAAGTAGAGCTGAACAATTCTGGATAAATTGCTAATCACATTTTTTTGTTTCAAATAGAGACCACAATGCTCCCATGATTCTGAACAGTCAATAGACATCTAAACAAAATAACATGTCATTTACTAGAGTGAGGTACAGGTTTGTTAGGCTGCTGTCACTTTAAAAGCTTATGCACGGATTCAATATACTGTTAAACAACATGCCAATTTCTCCCAACTATTTACGTTCTAACTGACTGTTTACTTGAAAACTTGCCAAGAGTTGACATTTTGTATGTATTTGAGTGCAATAAGCCATGAAAAAGAAATGAATTTGGTTCTCGCAAATGAGAGTGGCGGCTTTATGAGAGTGAGAACGTGAAGCTGGTATCAGGTGTATCGATACTGCAGAAAAGGAGTATTGGAACCGTTTCAGATATTTCAGTATTAATGCATTGAAATATACATTTTTTGACAACATTAATATTGTTACATTTATACTTTATGTATATATAGTTGTGCAATAACTATGTTAAACAAGATTTGGCCAATTCTTTTAGAATCATTATTCTTGTAATTATAATGACTCTTTGAAACTAAAACAATTAATTGAGAGACTATGTGGAATATTTGCACTTGTAAAAAAATGTAGACATAAACATAACAGAAAGGTGAACAGAAACTAAAACAAACTTGGTCCTTCAAAAGAAATTCCTAAATACCATGAATTTAGATTAAAAACTGATTTTTGATGATTGAAAAAACCCTCAGGGACATGTTATGCTTCAACAACCCAAACTCCAATATCAAGATATATATTAAATGTATATTAAATATTGGACTCCAGCTCCATGCCTATGGGGACGATCATACTGTGAAACGGTCCTGTGATGCCAAGGGAAATAGACTCATGCTGCCTTCCTCCTACTCTCGTCAATCAGCTTCTGAATTGTTGTTTAAACAATTTTCAAACACTCTTGATATCAAAGAATATCTAATTTTGAAGTCTTTCACCACAGAAATTTCTGTTCTGTGATGGCACTTCTGCTGCTCTGTGCCGGCAAAATTCAATTAAAAACAACTAATCTGAAACGTTTTTAATTTAATCTGCATGCTGGGGCCCTCAGGGGCTTTGGTCTCAAAAAACAAGAAAAAACACCCTCAACTCTTGCACATGGGATCTCAAAATGTAGGTTGTTTTTCAATTCCAGCCAAAACAAGCCTTTGCACATACTATTTCTGGTGGCTTTTAGAGCTGCTCCCGTTCTGCTGACGGAAGCAAGGAAGACACGAGAGACTAGATCACATGACACACCATAACACTCACCTTGACTGGATGGCGAGGTAAATCGTTCGACGGAACGCGACCAAGTTCACCTCTGTCTGGTCGAAAATGGTGACTTTTTCTTGTTCTAAATAAAGAGAAGAAAAACAGGAAAGAGAGCTGTAAAGATAAAACAGTCTGGCTGAAGTTTTTGTCATATGATATGTCTCCCTCCAGAGGTCAATAGTACTTGTACTTTGCAGAGTGATTTTAATTCACAGGCACAAATCCTTTTTTGAAGAAGCAATTAAGAGAGCTAAGCTCATCTGATCACAAGAACAAAAGCCCTCAATGACACGGAGTACTTGAGCCCTTAAATTATAAATCAACGAGACATCCTACAGAAGTTCAGGACATCCAACAAATTTGGGAGCATCTAAAAACAGAAGAGTGGTGCTTGACGTTGCTTTTTTACAACGTGGTCAATTTCAACTGATAATAAGTAAGAAATGTTGTAGCACTTTAATAAAAAAATCAATTATTATAAATTTAAAATGTCCCGCAACTTGTCTATCAAAATACATTATATGTGGCAAATCATGCAGTTTCAGTCAAAAAAAGGTGAAAACTGATAAACACTGCCATTTCTGTTGCTTATGAGAAACATTAAATGCGCCACACCATTTATTAGCTCAGCCCAAAATACAGCGCAGCATGAGCTCAGAATAAATGCCTTTTCTCTCTGACCATCTCGATCACGCGACCAGTAAACAGTGCAGTAAGATTCATTGAGGAGCATTTGAGTGAGTGTGCAGAGGTCTCTGATACAAACACACGTGTTGGTGATTTAAACTAGTTTAAAGCCAGATGAAACCAGCGCTGACATTCTGAACAATACTGATATGGAAAACAGTCCACAAATCACACACATTTATGGATTTACAGTAGCAACACTAACAGTAAACATGCTATAGTGACAGAAATGTGGGATATTCATATAAAATTGTATTATATTATTAGGTAGACATGTATTAAATATTAGGGGAGTAGGCAAATGAAACATGGCAACAGAAACTTTTGTTATAAGATAGTTTCGTGCGTTTGTATCTATACTAAATGTGTTGACAACTAAATACCATAAAACCATACTAGTTAGGCCTACCATAGAAACAATGTTGTTCATTTTAATAGGAGCATTGTTCTAACTAGGGCTGTCAAACCATTAATCGCGATTAATCGCATCCAAAATAAAAGTTTGTGTTTACATAATATATGTGGGTGCACTGTGTGTAATTATTGTGTATATATATATATATATATAAATAAATACACACACATGCATGTATATTTAAGAAAAAAATATTATTTATATATAAAATATTAGGGGTGCAACGGATCAAAAAACTCACGGATCGGATCGTTTCTCGGATCAGGGTCAGGGATCGGATCATTTTTCGGATCAGCAAAAAAAAAAAAAAAAAAAAATACAAGACAAATAAACATAAGTTTTGTCTTTTTGATTATTAACACTTTTAAATTGTGAGCGGTGAGAGCTATGTGACGATAATGGTTATCGTCACATAGCTCTATTCCCCTAGAAGTCCACCTGTCGTGAGCGCAACAGATGCTCGGGATAGTTCATCCAACACAGTTCATGTCGTAACGTGGCTCAAGTACTTTCAGTATGTGTTTAAAGCCCTCGTTTTGCACAACCGAATGTGGCCTCATGTCTGCAGCTATAAACACACCGATAGCATTTGTGATGGCTTTAGCCCGGTCTGATTATGCAACTCTTTCCTTCATGTTATATTTGATGGAAAATCCAAAATGGTCCCATACAGGTGATTTAAATGCAGGGCTCCAGACTAACTTTACTAGGAGCGCTGTTGCCCCTGACTGAAAATTTTAGGAGCACAAGCAGAAAATTTAGGGGCACACCTTAAATCAGCTTGCAATGCAATTATTCAAATTTCCCCCAAAATAACTGTAATAGCCTACTGACAAATTCTTTAATAATAAATAGACTTAACATTATGATATTCTGTTTTATTTTAACTTCACAGGGTTCCAGACTGAAAGTTGAGGGCAGCATCACCTCAAATGAGAACTCACAGCGAGTTCTACAAAAAAAAAAAAAAAAAATTCTGGTAGCACTGGGGCTGACAATAAATCACTAAGCTTAATTTAGGGTGTAGATGAAATTAACTTAGTTATTATCATTTATAATGTCTTAATATCAATTAATAAAAGTAGTGAAAATATCATCGTACTTTTTTCATTTTAGGACAATCTTTAAAGGATAAACAAAAAATGTGTTGGTAATCACATAAAAAATTCAAAAAAATAAAACATTTATTTATGATATTATTGAAGTGATGTGTAGTAGGCTACTTGTAAGCATTTGACTATTTCTTACACATTATCATATATAGGCTGATTTGTGGACTGAAAGCCTTCTATAAGTGTTTCTCCTGGTTTCCACGTCAGCTCTGTTTGATCTGATATGGTTTATAACAGAACTCTGCGCCGAATCGGAGTGTTTCTCACTGGATCTCGTGGTGTTGATGTTATTAATTCTGAGGCGAATTCAATGGATTTCTTCACTGGATCTCCTAGTAACAGTAGTTGCGTGAGCGAGATCGGCCCGCGACTGGCAAGTTCGGGGCTTTATTTTGTCAATGGATCGCTGCTGCTGCTCTACGGTCCTAATCATAAATGAGTGGCGTATTTTCGTTCCACTTTCATTTTGTTTGCATTCGCTGCTAGGTAACGACTAACGAGTCGATAGATCGCTGATTGCTCAGACGCACATCAGGTTGTGATATTTGTCTCCGTCTCCCTCCCACAGATGTTTACGCGCGCTATTCTTGTCACGGATTTATTGACGCGCCGCTTTACCATGCGTTTAACGTGTGGCAAATTTACTGGTCGCACATGTGCGACTGGATGTAAAATTCAGTCGCACACTCTCAAATTTTGGTCGCAGTCTGGTCTGGAGCCCTGAAATGACGCGGGGCGTTCAAGCTTCTCCGTTCCTCCGCTCGCTATGACGAAGTTGTGCGTTGACTGAACAACATGCGCACGTTTTATTTATTTTATTTTTTTTTCATAATCAATCCGCGGATCACGTGTGTGCCGAACCGAAGACATTGATCCGAACGGATCACGGATCAGTGATGATCCGTTGCACCACTATAAAATATGTATATTTATATATAATATAAATTATATATAAATCTATATATATGAAAATATTTCTTAAATATATACAAGCGTGTGTGTGTGTATTTATATATATACAAAATAATTATACACAGTGCACCCACATATATTATGTAAACACAAACTTTTATTTTGGATGCGATTAATCGCTTGACAGCCCTAGTTCTAACTCAGTAAGTATATCTAAATTGTACCCTTTAAAATTTTACAGATGTGATTGTTTCTGTTAATGAAAATTAAATTAGTTTCTGTTAATGAAAATTAACCAATAAATATAAAAAATTGTGTCAACAATGACGAATTTAGCCTCTTTTTACAAAAATGTGGACACCCCAGCCATGGTCAGTTTTCTTAGTCACATCAGCTACTTTCATGACCATTTGAAGAAAATCGTGTTGAAGTATACATGTTTATAGCATCTAAAAGTAACCATCCCCCACTTGCGTGCTGAGGTTTGTTACTGGCACAATAATCTAAATATTTAACAGGACATTAGATTGCCCAAGCATCTGCATTCTTCAGTAGAGCATGTTTCTGGCCTAAAACTAAATTATGACTGTTTTAAGTGCAAGAAACTTTGTTAGTGGACCTTAGGGAGAAAAAAAAAAGATATGATCCCTTTAATGCCTGAACTGTGCTACACTCTGGAACAGGCAGTCTCTCCTGATGGCCATAGTGTTTTATGCAGTTTTCCTCAACACAAAGACCCAAAGGACCATATGAGCAGGATTATCTAGGGGAACTAATGCAAAGCATTGTTTTCAAACACCTGCACTCGCATAACAACTCAGACCAACTCAGAGGATAGCACCACTACCCCTCAGTCATATAGTAACACTGAATATTATTACAGTTGTGCCCGTTTTTCTCAAAGTATAGAGTAAAGCATTAATATTTAAAATAACTACCTTCAGCAGCTGCCGCCTCTTCATCTTCCTCCTCATCGTCTTCATCTCCACTGCCGCCAGCGTCATCGCCAGAATCGCTGCTTCCTTCGTCAAGAATTTCTGAGGTATGAAAACAAGACAGATTAATTACATTTTTAATAAAAAAAAAAAAATTAAATGTTTTTAAATATTAAACACACAAAAACACATCAAACTGTGGTTGGTAACTTCATATGTTGGTCAGACGCAGGGTTACTAGTTTCACTTTGTATTTAGGTTTACAATTTCAATTGAGTTGTGTTTTAATATAAATGCATAAATAACTTTAATTTCATTGGTAATTTTGAAAATATTTTGTATATACGGATCTGAATTACAACAAATCAGGCATTGAAACCACACACATAAAAAATGCATTTCTGTTTAGGTTTTATTCAAACTAACTGCACTTTATACATCACTATAGCTTGTTTTTGTGAACTACTTTATTTTTTATCTATATTTAACAAAATAAGATAGTTTTCCTAACTATCTGAATGGTTCTGGGCCAGAATAAGCTGTAAAGTAGACCAGACTTCATGCCGTTATTTGAGACAGTTTACTTGTCTTTAATACAGAGCCAGAAAAGTTGCATTACTGTACAGAACTCCAGTGCTGTCTAAGCCTCTACCAATTAAAATTTCATCCTACTTGGGATTCATTTAAATTTGACTTAAGGAAAACGTGACAAGCGCAACACGAACACACTCTTTGCCCAGGTCCCCTGTTGGCGTCTTAGGTCATAACTATGTTCTGTCACTTTCTCCACTGCTGAAGGATTCCATTGCCTTTGCATCTCAAGCTGTAAACGGAGTAATCATCTTCGCATCAGAGAACAAGCGCCTACAATAGTTGCAATCAAGGGCCAACATTTCAGCTTCCTGTACCATATGGCTGTCTCCCATCCTTTGTACAATTAGTACACAATTAAAATTCAAATGCGCTCACAGAGACGGTGCATCAGAGGGCATCTCTTTTAATAGGCGGTAATGAGAAGAATGGAATACGCGTATAGCTGACGAGTCATTAACTCACCCCGTTTAATTGTTTTGTACTTCTCCTCGTTCTCCAGGAAGTTGGGATCCAACTTGAAGACATCTGCAAAAGGAATATTGTTGATGTAAAGCAGACATTTGTTTGCAATTACACATTTTGCAGCAATTAAGTCAGTGCCAATGAGATGTAATCAGAGGCAATTACCCATAAAGAAAAATTTGCTGTGTATTAGTCGCATTACATAAAAAAGAGCTTAATGTGATAATGGCTGTTCATGCTCCCCAAAGGCCTGCTAGTATGGATTTTCAATTAGTGCACTTTGTCTCAGAAAAGATGCTTATCCGTAAACATCAGTAGAGAGTACAGACAGAGGCTAAATATGAGAAGTGAGAGAGCAAAACCCTCAATTACACACAGACAGAGCAGGGACAGCAGCCTCTGGTTTGACAGCATGCGTTCCATCGTGGGTGGCTTTAAAGAGAATGAAGTCATCCATAATGATCGTATCAAGGTAATTAGCTGCTAAACATTTTTTTTAAGTGGAAACTACGAGAAATAAAACTACACAACAAAAGTTCAAAAGTCTGGGGTCATTAAGAACTTTGGAATTGCATTAAATAGAGTTGAATTGATCAAGAGTGACTACATTTAAAACAGCTGTGCGTCTGATTTCTATATTTTACACCAATACAAAGAGCAATGTGTAACGTTTTACCAGATTTAGTGCTACACTTATTGTCTCTATTTTGTTCCCCACAAAGGAATGTTTTTTTTTCACTAAATGTTCAGATTTTATAAAATTATTGTGCACTTGTGATTTTTCTAGGCTAAGTTTTGCTGAGTTATCCACTAATCTACAGTAGTTTATAATAGCATTTTTGTCACAGGTTATGGTCATATATGTATATATTATTTTTTTTATTTGTTGTTTTTTCTTTATAATGAAGTTGTCTGTATTAAGTAGATTGTGTTTAACACACAAAAGAGTGATTATCAGATCATCGAGGCCTTGTCCTGCTCGCCACAACCCTGATTTAGGGTTTTTATTTAGTTATAATAAACAAAAAAATGAAATATAATTTTTATCCGATTAATCGGAAAAATATTCTTCCGATTAATCGAATATCAAAATAATTGTTAGTTGCAGCCCTAGGTGTAAATAAGGGGTGAAACTGCCGTAATTCACAAGGTTACCTACATGTGTTCCGTGTGCAAGTGTGATACTGATGCTGCGCAACGTTAATCATGCGGGACCCGAGTGCAGTTGACCGGCGTAAAATCGGCATATGTCAGAATGTTCCGGTCATGCGCCAGTCAATCAGTGCATCTCTAATAATAATAATAAATGTTTCTTGAGAAGCAAATCAGCATATTAGAATGATTTCTGAAGGATCATGAGAAATTGAAGACTGAAGTAATGATGTTGAAGAGAAGTTACACTTTAAATAAATTATGCTACAGTTATTTAAAATTGTAAGAATATTTCACAATGTTACTGTTTTTACTGTATTTTTGACTAAATAAATGCACCCTTGGTAAACATAAGAGACTTATCTAAAAATCTTACCAACCCCAAACCTTTGAATGGCAGTATTCAATTTCCTTAAATTTCAATTGAAATCCAACATCAGTGGTTGCGGAAACTTTAAAATTCTGTAAATTGTAAATTTGACCAAGTACTTTATTGAAATCTCAAAAACAATATTTATAAAATTCTATTTAGCAAAAAATACTTCTAAAAATGGTAAAATATAAAATCAGTTGTATATAAAAATCTTAAACCAGTTTTAACTGAAATCTCAATTCAGCCATCCATTCATTCTCCTTATATGAAGAAATGGAAAAGGTGTAAACACTCTGAAATGGCATGAATAAGTGTGGCTGATCTTACTTAAGATGTCCTCTGTGTTGTATTCGTCCTCCAGAGGAAGCATGTGTGTGAACTGGTCCTCCTCCTCCACTAGGTCAAGCCCTTCTGGGACGATGGGATGGTCCTTAAACCCATCCTTCCTGATGGCAAACATCACCTCAATCATGTACTGTACACGCTTATCTATCTCTGACTCATGCAAGATGTTCCTCAGACGTTCAAAGATGGCTGAAAAAAAAAAAAAAAAACAACAAAACATGACGGTGTAGATATGACGTAAGATAAAATCCATTCAATACTGAGAACTAATAAAAATAGTTAAAAATGTACCATTGATGCCTCGGGGAGAGACCTCTGTCAATTTGAGACCACACTCTTTTAGAAAGCTGATGGCAACCTCCACACTGTCATCAGTGGGTCTTTCCAACAGCAGGGTTAACATCTCTAGACACAGGACTTCATGGGCCTTAGAAAAAAGAAAAAAAAAAGAAATTACAATAATACAGTACATTTAAACACCCCTACTCTACAGTCCGAACAAAAATCTGTTAAAGCTCTAGAAGAACGTACCACATTCTGGTTGATGAGATGAGCCACGAACTTGGACGCTGTCAGACATTGTTGCTGAAAAGATTTAAGAAAAATTAGAACAGTATTTAAAATCAGTGCTCTATTTAGAAACCTGAACGCTTACTTTATCATTCCTCCTGTAACCTTTTCGGAAATTGAGAATAAGTCTCTTGAGGATAAGTTCTCCGATCTGAGGAAACTTGGAGTTGATGATGGCCACCACAGCAGAGTACACATGGGTGAAAATGGGAGAGGCAGCCTGGGCCTGAAGTGTAGACCTGGCCAGAAGACCCCTGGAGAGAGACACACCAGTGTTTTGTAGTCGTTCTGGTGCAACTTTACAAGATCAACAAGGTGCGTGGAAGAAAAGCGAAAGAAGCTTTGGGAATATACCACCAACACTTATGAAATGGAGAGATCAAAACAGTGAGAAAATGGAGCTGAAAAGACACAACTCTTTATTTCGCCAATGCGTTTCGGTGCACAGTACTATAAGATTACAGGTGCATAAAAGCTCATCTTTGTCCACTGCACTTGTAACATGCATGATGGAATTGAGCATTTGGCCAAATGAAAACATTTTAGGAGGTAGCATAATGCTGCCCACATTTTTCAAGCTGGGATTGTGCCTATGACGTCTTTAAAAGCTGCCTATGTAGACAGCACACTAGGAACAAAGCTATAGATCAGTAAAGCACAAAATCAGTAGTCATTACCTGCCCCTCACAATATTCTCCTGCAGCAGCTCTTGAATGATGTTGGCAATGTTGGAAACGTTCACTTTGTTGATCAGACCATTGATCGACTTCTTCAGGGCTTCCCAGCTCATCCTCTGATACTCCAAACTGTGAAATTAAAAAGAATGGATGAAAAACCAACTACACTGATCCCATGTATCTCTTGTAGGAGACACTTTCAGCCTGTTAACACAGCAGGTAATCTTGAATTTCTAATACTTGTCTTTAGGGCACTATAATAGACCATTTTAAAGGTCACAGTTTGCACAACTGTAATAGCATGACACAACCCTCAATGCTGTCTGCTCTCCAGTTTGTACTTGCATGCATAGAAAACTCTGATTGCGAGTCGTACTCGTGTTCTTGGAGAACAGCTACCCCACCCCCATCTAATTTCCTGCCCTTAGCTGCTCTTGAGACTGATCTCTGATGTATTGTCTCGAACACCTGTCTTTCAGTGTCTGGCCTCAAGCACACTCCACTCCTGCTATAGATATCCCACATCCCCAAGGGACACCTTTATATTTCCTGGCTGGTGACCTCTATTCTCCTGCATGAGGATATTTAATCGACCCCTTCATTGAATTCATGTGGATGCTTTTCCCATCCTCAATAAATCACAATCTATTCTTATCACAATGTCTGAAAAGACTCCAAAATCAATATAGGTGAAAGCCAACAAAGACCACCAATCTACCCTGATGATCACTCCTTATTAGAGCTGGGCAATAAACCTAAAAATATTTCTATATATTTTTCAGCCTTTTGACAGTATTCAATAAATACTTTAGTAATGTATCTGCTCTAAAAATAGCTTAAATATTAGTAATTTGAAGCCAATTAAATATAAATGTTTTAATAAAAACAATTAGCTATTTTCTCCCACTGGTTTTCACAAGAACGCCAGGGAAATTGAATGAATAATTTTTATACAAACACCAAAATAACAAAAAGTAAAAAACTAGATTTACCTACATACACTACTGGTCAAAAGTTTGGGGTCCGTTAGATTTGTTTAATGTTTTTTAATGAAGTCGCTTATGACGTCACTTTGTAGGACAACACGGAAGATAGCGGCGCAAGGGTTCCCTCGATCGAAAAAGCTATGCATTTTTCCTATAGACTTATGGAAAATCGCAAAAAAATAAGATATGTGTTCAACAAAGAGTTGTGACCCTTACACGTTTTGTCTATCAAGATAATCTTTATAAGTTAATCCAAAATTTATACATTTTGAAGCCTATATAAAGTTTTAAAAAAACACAAGATGACACAATAAAGTTTAAAAAACCACAAGCAGGTTATAACTGGTGTGTTAAGTCATAGATCAAAACGTGAAAATATTTAGAGGCTTTTTTAACCACAGACCTTATTTCAGGCGATTTAGCAAAAACCCATTCAAAAAACCCATAGACTTTAGGGCGAGGGAACCGGAAGTGCTAAAATGCTAACTCACTCGCGTTTTGGCCTACAAAGTGACGTCGTAACTTTGGCATTCTTTAAGACTACATTTATTTAAACAAAAATACAGTAAAACAGTCATATTATGTAATATTATTACAATGCAAACTTAATGTTTTAAAATTTTCAATCAAAGAATCAAACCGCTGTGCTGCTTAATATTTTTGTAGAAACCATGAATCTTTTTTTTTTCTAAATTCTTTGTGAAAGGAAAGTTCAAAAGAACAGTGTTTTTTTTTTTTTCAAATAGAAATCTTTTGCAACATTATAAATGTCTTTACTGTCACTTTTGATCAAATTAATGCATAAAAAGTTTTTTTTTAAATCGTAGTGACTTTTGATTGATACAGAGTATTTTTGCAAAAATATTTTAGTAGGAAAAATTATGTGCCGATTCAAAATAATTTCCATAAAATAAGAGTTTTGAATTGATTCATTGCGATGGGCAGTATGAAATAAATGCATTTAAATCTACAAAAAGTGAAACCAACCTGCTCTTGTCAGTGATCTGAGCCTGCATCATACGCAGTTTGGCCGGTGGGATGTAGGCCCCACCGGTGCGGGTCAGGATGGGGTCCAGTCCTTCCTTCCTCTTCTTCACTGGAGGCTGCTCGGTGGGAGTTTTATCATTTTTGTCTGGCGAGGCTGACCTTCCCCTCCTCCTGTGTTCCCAATCCCTCTCTCTGCTGGAGCGCCGCTCGTAACGATCCCGATCGCCATAGCGTTCTCGATCACGCTCACGCTCCCTGGATCTGATGCGAGGATAGCAGAGAAAATGTCAATGTCAACTGAAAGGTGCAATTTTTTACATTTAGACGAAAGAGACAACAGCAAATTTGTCAAGAACATAATCACCAGGATCCCTCACCTACGACCCCTTCCGTAACGTTCTTGAGGAGAGCGAGATCTGGAGCGCGATCTAGAGCGGGATCTAGAGCGAGATCTTGACTGTGACCTCTTTTCATCCCTGAAATAGAGAAAAACAGCAATGTTTTTAAGAAAGGTCTCAATTCTACATCGATTTTCTTACATCAAGAATAACACAAGTTTTACCTCTCAGGTGAGGAGCTTCTTTGTCTGTTTTTGCTCTCATCGTCAGAGGCACGCTGAAACAAACAAACACACACACAGAGATTCATATTAAATAGCACTATTTAAAGGGATACTCCACTTTTTTGGAAATAGGCTTATTTTACAACTCCCCCAGAGTTAAACATTTGAGTTTTACCGTTTTCGAATCCATTCAGCCGATTTTCTGATATTTAGAAAAATATCAGTAACCAGACTATTTCTAGTCTCATAGACTTCCATAGTATATTTTTTTCCTACTATGGAAGTCAATGAGACCAGAAACTCTCTGGTTACTAAAATTTTTCTAAATATTAGAAAATCGGCTGAATGGATTTGAAAATGGTAAAACTCAACTGTTTAACTCTGGGGGAGTTGTAAAATGAGCCTATTTCCAAAAAAAGTGGAGTATCCCTTTAAGTGTTTAATAAACTAGTGCTGCGCACTGGATCACTATTTCCATGTAATCGATTCGACTAATCGTGATTTTGAAATCGCAAAGGCTGTGATCAGTTTTTATGTGCAGCTTGTCACTTACGTATGGCACTGTAAACGGCTTGTGTAGGCCGTCTGCTAGAAGTTAGATATTTTAGTCGATAAAGTTTTAAATATGGATATTTTTCTTACACTAACACATTGCTTCACTTCAGAAGGCCTTTATTAACCCCACAGAGTCGTGGGGTTTTATCATGGATGGATGCACTTTCATAGACTTCAAAACAGAAACGGCCATTCACTGCCATTATAAAGCTTGGAACATTGGGACATTTTTTTTTTAAATAATTCTGATGTATTCATCTGTAGAAAAATGTCATTTACACCTAGGATGGCTTGACGGTGAGTAAATCATGGGGTAATTTTCATATTTGGGTAAACTATCCCTTTAACATTACTAAAATGCTGTATGAATGTAACTCACCTTGATATGTGTGACACTACTCTTTATTTTGTGCACTACACCATCATCACTGTCGTCTTCACTGCTGTCGCTGTCTGAACCGCTGGCCCTCGCCACAGGACTGCCTGCTCGTGGACTCCCATCTCTGATGCCAGAGCTCTCAGGTTGAGCTGAACCAGTGATACCCTCATCTCTATCTGCTTCAGGGTAACACAACATTAAGACAAGGTTTCAGACAGCTGCCATCATTCAAAATGTTTTCGAATTCCGATTTTTTTTTATATTTAGAAGAATATCAGTAACCACCAGAGAGTTTCTGGTCTCATTGACTTTCTTAGTAGGAAAAATATATACTATGGAAGTCAATGAGACCAGAAACGGTCTTGTTACTGATATTCTTCTAAATATCAGAAAATCGGCTGAATGGATTTGAAAACGGTAAAACTCAACATTTTAAATCTGAGGGAGTGGTAAAATGAGCCTATTTCCAAAAAAAGTGGAGTATCCCTTTAAGTGCTATCAAAGTGTCTCGCGCACCAGAGCGATTGAGGTATGCATACACTCATCTTAGTTAAGGGAATAACATAATTTAAAATGAAAATTCAGTGGAATATCCCTTAAAATATCCTTGAAATGTTCTGTCTTTACCAGCATAGGTCAACATTTCAGTGTTTCCCAAGAATATAGCACCAACAAACAGAATCGCAAAGCTGTGTGATTGGAACTACACCTCTCGACCTGTGGTTTGAAGCATAGTTTCTTGTTAGGATGGTAAAGGAAACAGGTCAATTTAGCTCAAAGTGAATTATTCATTCATTTATAGGACTGTTTTTTAATAAACTGTATTTTGAAAGAACTGAATGGTTTTACTTGAACGGGCCGTAACTATCTCGTCGTGTCTGGATTGATGTCTTGGGGGCCAATCAGTTTGGTGTGTTGGCGTATAAAGTCTTTCTCGTGAAGTTGAAGGCGTTTAAAGGTTGTTGCTAAACTTTGTGGCAAAACTTAGCTTAGTATTTTTTTTCTGTTGAGTCCAGTGTTCTATGTAAAAGAAAGAAAAGTGAGACGAGAATAGTTAGGCTTGAATGAAGCCGTTAACCCATCTGATCTTGCTCTGGGGTATACTTGTCTAATGCTTTGTTCGTGTCTTAAGATTCAGAAGACTTCTGACCAATTAGACTCGGTCTTTAGTTCAGAGATTGCTGTTTCTCCTCCTCTCAACATAAATTACATGTTATCTGTGGTCTCTTAACTTCCTGCTCTAAGCAGAGTACAGTTTAGACATGATTCCTATTATTAGAATACGATACATTTTACACAGATTACATTCAAGTCATCGTCAGAGTTAAAACTAGACACATCCATTGGTCCCAAACAAGGCACCCTTTTAATCAACCATTCAATAGAATTATGTGTGATCTGAGCATAAAATTCACATATATAGGTTGTGCACATTGAATTATGCAGTTGAACAATGTTTGATTATTAGCCGTCTAGCGTTGTTTGGAATGATTTGATTTAATTCAAAGGTCTTTAAGAAGAAAAAGGTCTGTTTTGGATCTTTTGTCTTGGGAATTAAAAAAAAAACAACCTCTGGCAAGCTGTGCCATCTCCGAACCAACCCATATTTTACAACTACCTAACGTTGCCAACATTCTTCCTTTTGCTAGGGTCATCTCTTTGAAGCTTGCATAGGCATAAAGTACTTAGCTGGGAGTTACTCTAGATGGGATAATCTCTGTTGCTTCAACTGGATGGCACCCACTTCATTTATGGTCCTAGATTACTCTGTTCGAACAAGCAAATAATAAACTAAGCTAGTTTCTCCAATGATGCATCACACCTTTATGAAAGCAGCGAGTTATGGTGGTGTTTGGGAAACCCAATCCATGCTTGGAGTCAAAGACTGATTTGCATTTCTATTTAAGAATGACTCAGTCGATGATTCTCTCAAATCTCAATTGACATTCAAACCAACAGAAGCCAATAACTGAGCACTGAATCAGTGCCAGGGAGCATAAAAGCCCATGAAATAATCATAAAGAGCTCACGACTGGGCCTGTGACTCAACACCTGCTGTGTTCTCGCAGATCCTTTTGTCAGTTCAAACACAGGCACCAAAGAAAGAGAACAAAAACAGTGAAGCTTTTATCAATGCAGTTTTCACTCTTCTTTCGAAGACATTTACGATAATGACTTATCACAACACGCACACAACAGTGCAGAGGTTTAAAAATGCATGATGGGAAGATTATTGTTAAATGATCTTGAAATGCGTAATTGCTGCAGTCGCAGTGTGAAATGGCTCCCAGACAGCTGGTAACATTTCCCAATATGGAGCTCTATCTCTGCGGCAGCTTCGCTCTTAATGTCGAGCACAAAAAGGGTGCGATTAATCACGATTAAAAAAGAAATATACAGCCCTAAATTTTATACATTTTAAAATGTTATTTATTCCAGTGATGGCAAAGCTACACCTTCAGCATCATTACTCCAGTCAGAAATCATTCTAGTGCACAAGAGACGTTTTTTATTACTTTGATAACAGTTGATATTAATTTGATAATAGTTGTGATGCTTAATATTTTTGTGGAAACTGTGATACATTTTTTTTTACGAAATCTGATGAATAGAGTTTAAAATAGCACTGCACTGCACTGACTTTGACGTCACATCACGCTGTACAAGTGCAGTTGAAGAGAGATGCTGCGTCCCTGTGGTCTCCTAGAACACAGCTTTCCCTATAAGTGAGACAAGTCAGACGTGCAATTCTTTTGTTTTTCAATATCATGTTGGATAAAAGAACACACAGTGCCTAAATTGCATGCCAAATGTGAAATGTGCCGTCCTTAAAACATATTGCCCAGTGAACAACACAGCTTCCTAATAGGTGACATGCGCATAGCCAAATTATAAAAATCAGACCTATACGTGGGAAACTATCCTTGTGCAGGTGTCAAGAGGCTGGAGGACGCTTGTGTTGCTCTCGCTCGGGCAGATTTTGGATGTGCAACAGCTCAGCAGAAGGGATGATTGAAAGCATTTTATGGATGATAACATGGACTATGAGAACTAGTGAAGTGAGACTGTTAGTGATGAGCTCCAGAGACTAGGGAGCAATAGATAAAGAGGCAGATAAATCAGATAAAGAGGCAGAAGCAGCGAGGTACACACGTCTGCAGCGCTACACCGAGGCCGGATGCAGATGAGCCCTGAGATAGAGACACCTTTATGGGAAAACACTGATCATTGACTTGACATTGTCGTACAAGACTGCTTGAGACACCCAAGGCAAAGAGTAGCATAATATTAACACACACTACCATTCAAAAGTTTGGAGTCAGATTTTGTTAAATAAATGAATACTTGTATTCAAGAGATGCAATAAATATATCAAAAGTGACAAATCTTTTGTAACATTATGTCTATTATTTTTAAATAAATGCATCAAAGTAATACTTAGTAAGCAGCATACGACTTTCAAAAAAACGTACCGACCCCAACATTTTGAAAGGTAGTTCAAATATTTTAATATGAAGTCATTCAAAAGTAGCATTGTTTTCCACACCAACATGCAATGTCGGGATGTAAAGTAATATTCATTACAATGAGCATAAATATCTTTACAATTCTGAATCTTATCCATCACAAAAAGGGAAGGCTCACATCCAACTGTCACAATTATGACATTTTGGCTGGCAATGCATTGTTTTATTTCCTTAGACACTAAAAACTAATATCATATTGTTCTTTGTCTTTGTATGTTGTGTTGTAATAAGAAAAATGCTAAATAAAGAGTTTTTAAAAAAAAAAAAAAAACTATATCATACAGAGTAAGCTGATGAATAAAATACTAATATTTTCCTTGGATAATTTTTTTTTCTTTTTCAAAAATGTAATTAAAGTGCATATTGCAGGTAAAAAAAAATCGAAATTTATAGATAACCTTGTATGAAAATACCATATGAAAAGTTAATGCAGGATTTAAAATGTTTTCAAACAACATACGGGCACTAATTTAGAAGATAAAGTGAGCGTTTCTTGGACTGCTAGTAAAAACTGCTTTTTTTCAACATCGCGTCATTTGACGTCATATCAGGGAGCCTCAGCCTCGGCTCAGTGGAGAGCAGGCTGGTGTTCAGTGAGAGCGCTCGTCAGTCAGTGTGCTTTCGTTAGTTTTTGCATTTTAATTTATCATCGTCATTGTAAATTATTGTGTTTGTGGAGATTGCAAAAACTCCAGCCTGTCAGGACTTCAAGATCGAGTCCACAAGTTTCCATTACAATAAAAGTGACGGTGCTATATAGCCTATCTTTCGTTCCTGGTGCGGGTTGAGCAGGTGAAGAGACGGGATTTCTCTTCCGCATCGGCTCGGAAAACGCGGTCGTGTGTAGCGTTCACTTCAGATCAAATGATTAGCATCCCGGCAATATGATGGAGTTCAACATGGTATGCCGAAGCAAGAATATTGATCGTCGTATACTACCAATGGCATCAAATAGTGTTATATAGGTAACTTAGTCATGTCATGCCCTAAATAGAACTTGTTTAAATACTCAAATCTTTAATGTTCTGTTTATGTTATAACCTAGGTGAAAAATATGTATTAAAAATTTACGTGAGTATAGCCTATGCTTTTAGTATAGAAATATACTCAAGTAAAGTTTTTATACATTTAATAGTATATAAATCTACCCTAAACATACTAATGTCTGCTGGCCTGTTGTAGGATCATAATAATCTGTACAATATTGTGAGCACAGTGTATATCGTTAGCGAACGTATAAGCACGTCTCTCACCTAAAAGGCACCTGTCCTGTTCTCCACTGGTTCTCCTCACATCACAGCACAATTTTTCTCGGACCGTTCTGTCTGACATTATCCTGGCCTGTCCTTGATCTCTTTAGCATAGCAGGCTCATAACTTTATGGCTTGATCCGTCATACGAGTATTTCCTCAGCGTCCGAAATGTCATGCGATTCATTGTTTTCCTGTTGTGTGAATCGACGGCTCTCCCGCTCATTGCGTCGCGCCCGCCACGCCCATTTTCAGACCCGGAAGAAAAATGTTCTCACAAAAACGACTGCAGAAGCTTCTGTAACGTGTTTATACGTATATTTTAAAGAAAATCTAGTTCCTACATTGTTTTTCTATGCATTGACTCGTTGGGTCCTCTAACCTGCAATATGCCCTTTAATGTACTTTCTGAATAAAGATTGCCTAATATAATTTAAAGTAGGATATTCCAAAAAAAAAAATACTTTACAGTCAAGGAAGACTAAAAGGCAATCACATAAAGGCAATTCTTCCCTTAAAGTATACATGAGTAAGTCTAGTGTGAACAACTCAATCTGATATAGACAGTCCTTCGTATTAACAAGTCTTTAGACTGAGGTCATTTTTTCACATCAACTGAAACGTTCTAGCGACACAAACCGCGTCGTGTTCACCCACAACGGGTGCGTCTACAGTGAAGCATTACTTTGTAACGCGGTGAGCGTTTGTCCTTGTGCTGACTTAGGGAATGTTGGAAGTAGGTCTCAGCTGCGAGGAAACAAGCAGGCTTATGTGCCAATTTAATGCTGAGGCAACAGAATTCTGGTCATCAGATGTACGGTTTGTTCTACAGGAGTTACACTTTGGATTATTTTTAACTGTAATATTCAGAGGACATAGGGTCAGTGGCATTATGATTTAAAGGGACAGTTCAGCCAAAAAGAAATTCTGTCATAATTTCCTCACTTTTATGTTGTTCCAACCCTGTATGACTTTGTTTTTGTCTATATAATGAAAGTCAAAGGGGTGTAATGTTGTTCTGGATCCCATTGGCTTTTATTGTAAGGACAAAAACAGTTAAAACATTGAAAAAGATCTTCTATAGTGTTCTACAGAACAATGAAGGTGAATGCACAACATTTTTTTGGATTAAAAAAAAACACTATAAAAGCTGATGGTGTTGCAATGCTGCTTAGTATGTGACTATTGCTTGAATGCTACAGAACCAAACAAAAACAAAAGGGCAAGCTCACCAACAACCCTCCCGCGTTCATCACCATCACTGTCTCCATTCTCAGATGAACTTGAGCTGGCCTCTCTCTGTCGCTGCTCCATTTCTCCTGGGCTGGGCGGCTGGAGGAAAGAGAGAGGACATAGAATAAGAACTAGAACAGTAAAGTACAAGTACAGTAGGTCTAAGTGTACGTGTGTGTGCAGTAAGAGCAGTGTGCTAGAAAATAAGGACAATGGGAGAGGAAGGATTTCTAAAAAAAGCCCCAAATCTGTGTCATTGTACAGACCTGATTATACCTTGTACATTCGTCTCAGGTGATCGGACAAGAAGTGAAAAATATTGCTATTTACATCTTGTATTAACACGCATATGTCTCCTGTGACTCCTTGAGAATGAATTTTGAGTTAATGGTCTCTGATTACTTCTAAATGTGGTTTGAGCTAATGGGGAAACATTTTGGACTCAATTTACACCTCTATTTAAGATGATTATCATAATTATCGTACACTAATATTATTACTATTATTCTACTAATTATTAAATGAGATATTGTGGAAATTTGATTAATGATGGAAAGGGAAAATACAATTTGTTATAAAAAATGTAATGTTATAAACCAAAACATATTTTCCTTCATGATTGTTCTTGCTAACTATAACTATTTTTAAAAAAAATTCATGAATTTAATAAAGCCGATTTCTAAAAAACTTAAACTCAGACAACAGATGTTGCCTTGGCAACTGACTGAAAAAATTAGTTTAAGTTACTCAAATTAGAAGAAAAAAAATTGAATTACAATAAATGTGAATGATACATACAATTATTAACATTTCATTTTAAATGAATTTTTCTGCAGAATGGTCTGCGTTTTTTTCAATTGTAGTATGGTTTTATATGACAGGCCGGTAACTGCATAATGTTATATTTGTATTACCATGATGCATGTCTTATTTGCATGTCTATACTTTGTGGTGAATTGTTTTCAGTCTGTAACTCTATATTGATATTTATTGCACAGATATTTGCTGTATTACCAAGTGCTTATTAGAAAATGCTATGTTATAACAAAAAATGTATTTTAAGTTCACTCAAAAATTCAAATTCAGACAATTTTCTCACCTTTATGACATTCTTTCTCCTGTGAAACATAAAATAAGATATTTTGAGAAACTTTTTTTTGACTATACAGTGGATGATAATGGGCTACAGTGTTTTCTGGTTCCCAGCATTCTTCAAAATATCTTCTTTTGTGTTAACAGAAGAAAAAAAAAAATCATACCAGTTTGTAACAACATGAGGGTGAGTATAGGATGACTACATTTTCTTTTTTTGGATGAACTATCCCTTTAAGAACTGTCCAGTTGTGACCAGAATAGATTAGCCTTGGATGTTAATAGTATGCATAAACAAGCATTATTTTTATGGATGCACGATATATCGGCCAGCATATCGGTATCGGCCGATATATGTTCATTTTTAATGTTATCGTTATCGGCCTGGTAAGAAAATGTGGCCGATATATTAAAGCCGATAAATAATGTATTATTCCCTTCAGCTGAGACACTTGTTGAGCACTGTTTATGTTTTATGTCCTGAAATATGATTGAAATCTCTTCAAAAAATGAAAATACGGTTCGGTAAAACATGTGCAGCGCAAATCTGTCATATCGGCTATACAACACTATAATGAGAACATCATTTTAATTGTGCGCTTGGGACATGGATTTAATTGTGATACTTTTGTTTTTGTAATCAGGCACTCAAACTTAGATGAAAATTTGGATTTAAGTTTATCGGCCGATATATCGGTTATCGGCTTTCAAATATAAAGAATTATCGGTATCTGCCAAAATTTTCATATCGGTGCATCCATAATTATTTTACTAAATAACCAAGATCAAAAGACAGAACACTTCTGACAGTTATACACCATTTTGCAGTAGAGAGGTAAACTTCGATTACAAGCAGCACTGACAAATAATCAGACAGCAGACGAGCTATCAGTGAACTAACATCTGGATCTGCAGCAAAGCCATGAGTCTCTCTCCCAGCAGCCGTAAAGTATCGCTCTCTCCTCTCAATTCGATTTCCCTGAATATGCCACTCACAGCTGCCACTGTCACCGTTTCAATCAAAATTCAATTTGCTGTTTCGGCAGGACGGGCTGTGGGCAGGAAGCAGATGTGTTTTCCGGGGTGTTGATAATGCGAAACTCTTCATGCTGTTCCTGCATCAGCCTAACGGTTGCGGGACACTCAAAGAATAGCCATGAGCTTGCTTTCCTCCATATATTAAAAAAAAAAAACAGTCTCACTCGACATCCTATCTGTTCCCACTGAGCCTAATCCCAGGCCGAATGCAGTGGGCGGCTCGAGTGATTTCTGCAAGCTTATGGGAAACTGCTCTTTCAAACATGGATCTGCCATTCAGCAGGTAGGCTGGCATTTCAGAGTTACACATACACTGAGAATGCTGAGCGCTCGAGGAATAAATCACTCAGAAACACGGTGCCTGTCTGAGAAAAAAAAAAAAAGGATAATAAGTGAGAGAGCGGACTGAGAGCCATATCAGCACCAAAAAAGCTTGATGAGAAAATGCAGAAGAAGAAGAAAAAAACCACAGCAACTAATCAATAGCTGGATCATGGTTTAAAACAGGAGTGTCCAAGCCAGTAAAGCTGCAAGATTAATTGTTGATCGCAATCTCGATTCAAAAACACCCAATTGATCTCATACCTAAATGCCAGCGACTCGGCCTTTGACTAAATCACACTGGAACGTTCAAATCTGACCCAGAGAAAGCAGTTGTCATGTGTAGGTATGAAACAGCTTCACAAACACTGTCTTTTAAACCACACACAGTATCATTATTTCTGTCTTACATATTCATATTATCACTGAAGTACTGTTAAAAAAGTTCTATGGAAGTGATCGAAATAGAGCAACTTTGATTATTAATTACATCGTCACACCAGCAGGTGGTAACAAATGACAGTAAAACATCTTTTTGTCATTGAATCATTAATTTAAGCCTGCAGTCCGTAGCTTTTTGGGGGTTAACAATTATCCAAATACATATTTGAGAGAGTACATAACCAGCCAGTGTTCAAAACTCTCTGCTTGCCTTAGCTTGATTCAAAGCGGTAAGCTTGTAATAATGTTTCCAGTGAAAACCTACATTATTTTTCTTATAGATTGACTCATTGGGTCCTCTAACCTGCAATATGCCCTTTAAGAGCAAGTTCACCCAAAATTGCAAATTCTGTCATGAATTACATTCATATCATTTCAACCAAAAAGAACTCTGTTTATCTGCGGAATTTGGAACAAAAATAATAAGATCCGAGAATTTATAATAAGATCTGAGAAATGTCCATCCCTAGATTGACATCTATTCACCCAAAACTCTGACGCTTGATTGTAAAAGAAATCCATTTGAATAGAGCAGTTGAATCCAAGTTTAAACACTTATGGTTTTGGAAAGACATAAGAGTGAGTAATTGATGACAGAATTTTTCTTTTTTGAGTGAACTAACCTTTAAGGGTTGTAAAGCAAGTTCAGTTTAATAAAATGTGCATTATGCTATTACTTTTAATATTTCAAGTCATTTTAGTATCATTTATGTAAAAATAATATTTTCATTATGTTTACATCTAGCTCCAAATACAGAGAGCCTAAAAAATGTGAAGTAGTCAAGTGAAGTCAAGTAACCTTCATCTATATAGCGCTTTATATAAATACAGACCGTTTCAAAGCAGCTTAACAGTGATAACAGGAAAATGATGCATTTCAGCTGTTATTCAGTTTTGTTGTAAAAATCATCAATTATTAAATTAGTTAATTTCATCTAAAAAAAAGCAGTTCTGCAAAAATTATGTCATCATCCAGCTCAGTTCAGTTCTCATTCAACAGCATCAGCACAGTCAGATCAATAATATTGCTGAATAGTAAGTACAATACCATCAATTGGTCCAGTTTAAGCACTTAATTCACTAAATTAGACATTAGGCCTACCCAGGGGCATCAGACAGGGGTAATATGGCACTTTTCCACTGCTGGTACGGCTCAGTACAGTTCGGCTTGCTTCGCTTTTCCGCTGCGTGGTATGACGGTTCGCTTTAGCTCGGTTTGCTTTTCCACTGCAGTTAGTACCGCTTAAGGGGTGTGATATTATATTCTGATTGTTATAGTTTATCTGCTCCTCGGACGGCAACCAATGAGAGGAACGTTTGAGGAACAACATTCAGAAAAAAATATTTCTGAAGGATCATGTGACTCACATCCTGGAAATTGCCAGGAATAAATTAGGATTTAAAATATTACTTGTTATAGTATGTCACATTATTCCCGTTTTTCCTGTATTTTTCAAATAAATGTAGCCTTGATGAGCATTAGAGATGCATTTCAAAAATCTTAACCTTACACTTTTGCACTGAAGTGTATCATTATTGTGAAACAAACTGAATGATATGGAAAAAAAAAATGATATGACATAAGATAGTCTCACTGTGGACCCCTAGTTTGATGATCTTTTAAGAGCCCTACAAGAACAGTGTACACACAAGCAAAATTAAAATAACAGAACACTTGAACATAGTCTGTGCCAAGCTATTCAATTATCTGCATTCTGTAGTTTGTCAGTCACATAAAGACAATTCAGTCAATGTCTGTGTGTATTCACTGTTCAAACGGTGAGTTTTGTAAAGTCAAAAGGCTTTGAAACGATAGGAACTCATAAGTAAATAAAACACTGCATGCCAGGAAAATATAAGGACGTATGCATGCACAAATACAATAACGTATAAATGGGTCATATTGAAATATAATCTACAATATGAGAACATTCATGAAAAAAGGCCAATTATCTCAACAAACTGTCTACGACTGTAATCTGATTGTTTTCAAACTGACTTGATCACATGTTATGGTTTATAACCTTGTCTTTTAACTAGTATAGGAAACTTAACTTCACTAAGAGAGAATCAAGGGACTCATAAACGACTAGTGAGTAGCTGTATGAAACAACATACGTGTTTATTCAGTGTTTATAACCATGTTACACACAACTGATCTCACACACACAGTAAAGCAGCGCCATCTGCTCCATGTGTGCAGGCCTTCCTCGTAAAACCCAGCCAAACATATCCTCAAACCGCTTTAAACGCTCTTTCGCAGTCGAACACACATACTACTGTTTTACCACGGTTGATTGATGACGTCCATACCTCATTTCTGGATGTAGGACTCATATTCAACACCGTCTTGGACTCGTTTGCCTCGGCTGCCATCTTTCCCGCCGTCTTCCGGAAGTGATGCTACGGATGCCCGCGAGGTTCCAAAGAGGAGCAAAACGCGTTTTCGTCAACAGCCACACACTGCATTACTGAGCAAATGTTGTATGATTATCACTGATGGGAAAAAAAATACTAAGCTCCAGGAAACAGATGTCTTAACATTATATTAAGATATTTTTATAACATTATATTAAAATATAATATTTTACATTATATTAAGGTCTTGAGGCTAATTTAATGCTTTGTCCAGGCCTGGGAAAATTAACAGAAATGTAATGATTAATTAGATTAATTACTTGTATGTATGTATGTATGTATGTATTTATTTATTTATTTATTTATTACAAAAGTAATGTTGTTTCCAAGAATCACAGGTGTATGTCTCATTTCTCATTTAGTGTCACCGGTGACTACTTCAACTTAGGACAGCCATCAAATTAATATTTGTGTGTGTGTAATATGTAATTTGATAGTGTAGTGTGATGTTTCTTAATCTAAATTATCAACAAAAAAAAAATAAAATAATTATTTTTAACAATTTGTATTTATTTATTATGGGGAAGTTTATAAGTTAAAAGCCCAAAACAGAGGGATTTAGGCTCATTTACCCTTTACACACATAAATTATAATTTATGATTTGAAATAAAAATAAAAAAATTCTTCCAAAACGCTATTTGCATTATTGTGTTTGTGTTCTTCCATTTTTGTTACGACACCTCCTCTGTACGTTTTCAAAATCAGCAATACAAGCAAAGAAAAAATCATCTAATAATATTTTCAACGTCATTCTCATTATTTTAGAATGATTATATGTTCCTTTTTTTTTAAAAGAAAACATGAATATATTGTTATCCTCTGTAAATGAATCTGAAGTTTAAAGCCATTGTGCATAAGTTGTGTGAAGTATAAATATACTATAATGCCCTTTTCACTTTTATTTTTATAGGTCACCTTTTCAAATGACATCCGTAAGTGCTTTCTCACAGACACATCCCTGACCTGGATCATTTCCGTTCTCTCGTCATAAAGGCACATGAAAAAGTCCCTTGAGCAAAACAGAAGGATTGCTGTGTATCCATGAAGTGAAAGTATCATTTAGTTAAAGACCATGACATGAAATTTTCCACATCCTCTATACTTGCACTCTGCAGAATGACAATATAACGTTGAATCTAATCTAATATCATTGTTTACATGAATCATTGAAAAGGTTGCATTCTACAAATCCATGCATTTATTGACACTAATCTCTCCCTTTTCTTAGAAGCATCATTCTGTCATTCTCACATCATGAGTCATGAAGCGTGTGCTTTTAAAACACATACAGTATGGTTTCAAACCATGTGTTTGACTCTGTAAGCAAGCTGCATTTACCATAATATAATGACAATGTGAACATGTGAAGCATCCCTGACCCATCCAGCTCTTGTTCATAAAGGTGAAGACAGTGGGTTTGTCTAAATATTATTCCGTCCCGGAGGGGGGTTATTTTCCCTCCTTTTTGTTGTTTAAGGGCTTTGTGGCATTTTCTTTAACTGAAACGACACGTCCGTTGTGAAGTGACCTGAACTGCCTCCCTGCTGCTGTTGTTATTTCCACCCCTGACTCTCTCAAAGCACTTAGTCTGCAAAAGCGTGAATGTCAAGGGACATAAAATATCTGTGCCAGCTTCAGGCGACTCAAGACCTCGCTGGGCATTTCAGAATCAAGTGTGAGAGGGCATAAATGAGAGCTGTAGTCACACTTTTTTTTCTTTGTAAAATGTAAAACAATTATAAAGCAAAAAATAATGTAAGACATTGAATTACAATTATAGATAAAGGGTATGTAACATAAAATGTACCAAAAATGTCAAACCATTCTTTTGGAAAACACATACAGCAATTCATTAAATATAAGTCTTGCTAACTGAAAAAATAAAACTGAAAAATCTTTTCACATAAATGATTTTGCTGATAATAAAATTTGTACAAATGTATCAATGCAAAAATCTCAAAGAATTATTTTTGACAACAGATAAAGCAATTTGTTAACATTAGTTATATGGTTAGAATTTATTAGTTAACAGTATATATATATATATATATATATATATATATCAAAATTGTTTAAGTGAAACATGATTTCATTCAGGTAACATTTTCAATTAACCATTTTTTACTGAAATTATTATAATGGTAATAGCAGATACAAAAGTACACCAAAGAAAATCTCAAACCATTCGTTTGGAAAACAGATAAACCAATTTATTAACGATTTACATTATGGTCTTATTTCCATTGAAGAAAAATAATGTTATTTTTTTAACTTCTGCACTCACATTATTATACTGATAATTTGTTAAAGGTATAGTTCACCCAAAAAGGAAAATTCTGTCATCATTTACTCTCCCTCAAGTTGTTCCAAAAACTTGTATGAATTTCTTTTTTCTTCTAAACATAAAAGAAGACATTTTGAAGAATGTCAGAAACCAAACAGTTGACTGAACATTGACTTCCAAATGGGAAAAAAGTAAAAAAAAAAAAAAAAAAAATTATTTTGTGTATAAAGAAATTCATACAGGTTTGTAACAACTTGACGATGAGTAAAATATGACATCATTTTCATTTTCGGGTGAAATATTCCTTAATATATATATATATATATATATATATATATATATATATATATATATATAATATATATATATAAACTCAAGCCATTATTTGGAAAACAGAAAGAGAAATTTATCAACTATTTACCTGGTTACATGGTTTTGTTCCCATTTGGCAATTGGGAAGAAAAAAATGTTCATTTTCCAGTTCATTTTCAATTAACTTTTCACTCAAATTAATATGGTGATGAAATTTGTAAATATATTTTTTAAATGACAAAATAATGCAAACAGAAGCATTTTCACCAGTGGTCTCAGTTTGAGTGTTGTAAACTTTTCATTATCTAAAGTGAGTTAACCAATGCGAGGTCAAGTGTTTCCCCCATAGGTTTTGCCCCTATTTCCATTCTGAGTCTCCGTATATAAAGA
Source organism: Pimephales promelas (assembly GCF_016745375.1). The sequence goes on along the minus strand of NW_024121277.1, from coordinate 5,973,545 downwards.
CAACACTGCCATCTACTGGCACTTTAAACAACTCGTGACTCTACTTTACACATCTCATTCAAAATTAGAGCATAAAAAAAGGAAACAATTCATTTAAAAAATTAAAATGACAGTATTCGATACATGATGAACCACACAACATATCTTATATAGCTGTGTATTACTCTATATGAACATTAATTTTGACACACTCTTCTCTTAGCCTACTCATTCCAGAATACTTCTTGATTGTAACACTAAATCATTAACCTGCTTTAAAACAAAATGTATTGTGAAAAGGTTAATGCAAATACACTTTGTATTGTTACAAAAGTCTTAAAATAAAATAAAATGTAAATTTGTGAAACGATAGGCTAACATACGGAGCCCCTAAAGGGACTTTTGCAAAAAAAATAAATAAATAAAGACTAAGTTTCATGTGTTTTGCTTTCAACCATCATTAAGACAAAAGTTGAATTCAATAATTTCTGAAAAAGATGTATTCAAGTCATTGTCTTTAATGTAATTTAAATAACTCAATAAGTCAAATGAGTGTCCTGTCATTGACCCTGAACAGGCAGCCTCACTTTGAGTCATATTGTGTTAAACATGATGTGCGACTGCAACGACTCTTTATTCTATCCAGAGCCATCAGAAGCAGCAGGCAGAGATGCAGCTCACCGCAGCTAAAAGATTAATGCTCCTGCTTAACTTACCATACAAGTTACATCACATTTAATGTTCCTTAAGTGCTGTTGAATGTGAACTACGGGTAAACAAACAGCAGAATGAAGGTTCCTTTAATGTATCTACATAAAGAGCTGATCTGCTACATTTTATCATTGCATAAAGTGCATGAAATGTGTTTTGAGAAATATACTTGAATCCAATGCAGAGCAAAAACAAATATTAAATATACTTCAATCACATATACACTGAGCAATCAAAAGAAAAACAAGAAAATAAAGATGATCAAATATGACAATAAAGAAATGTATGATGTTACAAAATAAAATAAGATATTTTGAAGTTGCTGTTCATAAATCCTGAAAAAACGACCAACATCAGTTTAACTGTTTTCAACATTGATAATAAAAAGAAACGTCTTGAGCACTAAATCATCATATGATTTCTGAAGGATCATGTGACCCTGAAGACTGGAGTAATGATGCTGAAATTTTAGAAATTTTCATATTAAAACGAAATTTATGATAATATTAAACAGGACTTTTAATAGCCTAATATTTCACAATATTACGTTTCACTGTGTTTTTGGTAATAAATGCAGACTTCGGATGGACTTCTTTCAAAATCCTTTGTAAACATCATACTAGCCCCAAAAGTTTGAACATTGGTGGATTTTGATTTACAAAAATAGAACCGATGCGCGTTTTTCACAAATTTGCGTTTTGTAGTTTACACAGAGAAACCTTTTCAGCGCAGTCTCATCCCAAGACGTCATATAACTGACGTCTTGGGACGTCTTTTGACCATACGTCAACATCCGCCTTTTTAGGGTACCCTTAAACGTCGGTTAGATGACGTTATCGGATCCTAACCCTACCCCAGACCTAAACCCTACCGATGTTAAAGATAAAGCGTCAGTTGTATGACGGCCCGGGATCGTCATGTAACCGACGTTTAAGGGTAAAGGCGGATGTTGACGTATGGTCAAAAGACGTCCCAAGACGTCAGCTGTATGACTTCTTGGGATGAGACTGTGTTAACCTTTTCAGACCCCCAAACGCTGTTGTCCTGTAAATGAACGGCCAAAACATACAAAGTTTTCATGTAAACAGCCCCTTAAGCTACTGTAAAATTATTTAGAAATTAATTTTAAGCACCTAATTACCTTAACTGCCTGGGAATTACAAAAAGGGAAACATTCAGACAAATTAGAGTAATGAATTGGCCTCAATTGTCAATTTACTGTGAAGAAATGCAATCCTAATGTATGTAATAAATCCGTTTGTTAGTAAAACGATAAAAATGCACAAAATAGTATTTCAAGCCAAGCAAATCCTTGCGGTCTGGATAAAGGCAGAAACATTTTAACACTGCCTTAACAGATTCAAAATTGTATATTCATGTCAATCCACTAGTGACTTCACAGTTTACAGCACGCATGTAGACACACAATAGCTGAAGTCACAGAATGTGACCCAGAACAAATATCCACATGATGTTTGCAGAAATGCTTTCACAGGACTGCACACACAGATATGAGATGGATATTAAAAACAGAAAGGGTCGGCTGCTTTCTAAATGCAATATCGCGTAGTCAAATCAAATCAAATAATAAAGGAGGTTGGATGTTTTTCATGTAGTCCTCAGAGGATATGAATAAACGATTCCCCAGTTTTATCTCCTTTCTGTTCCATTAAGTGTGACTAATAGGTTTAAGCTGACACAGGTTCAAGCCATTACCACAGTCCTGCCATGATGTTATGAGACACAATACTGTTTAGAAGGCAGGTTATCACAGCTGGGATTTTTATAAGTTTGAATGTGAAATCGAAGAGGGCTCGTATTGGTTTCACCACAGGAGACAGGAAGGATAACAAGAGGATGTCGCAGTATTAAGAGAAGAGTCTCTAAAACCTAATGAGCTGCAAGTATGACTCTTCCAATTGTAATTATGCAGCATATCTATTTTTATGAAATAAAATTCATTGCCATCTAATTCACATTTATTTGTCTAGCGCTTTTAACAATACATAATTGTTTCAAATCAGCTTTACAGAAAATGCATCAGTGGGAAAAGATCAATTACGGACAAAGCAAGAACATTTTTGATTTGAAATATACCAACGAGGGCGTCATCTACCTGACACTTTTGACTGCGTCTAAATCCGACGCACATGGCAACCTTTAGCGTCAGTTGGATGACGCGGGTGGGTTTAGGTCTTAGGATTAACCACTAGGAGGCGCGTCTCATATTGACGTCTCATTGGCCATGTACGTCGGATGTTGACGTATGGTCAAAAGCGTCAGTTAGATGACGCCTTGGGATGAGAACGGGCTGAATATACATATTGCTGCTGGGTAAATTCTGTTTATATATATATATATATATATATATATACATACATATTGTACCAAATACAGGACTGCTTGAGGTTGTGTTTTTAGTTTAACATTGCAAATTGTGTTGCAATTTGTGAGCTGTATGGTCTCAGAAGTGCAACACTGGATTATTGAATTTGTTAACCTAATAATATGTAATGCTTAATAATTCAGTGTTAATCAATCTTAGGTGGAGTAAGAAAGGCTGTTGTAAAATTAAATGAACACCTAAATAAACATTTTCGCTGAATATTTGCAGAATTTCTGTACTGTGTGTGTGCTGCAAAAGAAAGTGTTTTCACATAGCCCTGGGTGTGTAAGAGAAGAAAAAATAAGTGGATCAGACTGATCCACAGAGCACCAAAACAATCTTGTAGCCAATCATCAGGCCTGTAGGGGGCGTATGCTGTCATGATGGGGGAGGGGACAGAGTGATAAAGAGATTAGGGGAGAAAGGGATGGTTCTAACATGTTTCTATCTATATCTTGGAGTACTTTTAAGCCAGTGTGCTCAAAATGTGATTCAAACTAGTTACAAGTGTCTGCTATCAAATGACATAACTTTTATCTTTGCAACACAAACAGAAAATGCATGGTTTAGCTCCAAACCCGAGGAGTGAAATGTCCCAATTCACCCCATAGTCTGGGTTTGTTGTACCCTGGGGTGAGATGTAACATTATGAGATCCACCAGGGTGAGATGTAACAGAATGAAATTAGGATTTTGAAAAATAAAAAGCGTTTTATTCAACACTGACTTTTGATGTGTGTGTCTGTCTGTGTGTCACTCTTGGTCGTAGTAATTGACCACAATAAAAAGTGACGGAATTCACAGTAGCTACTCATAGAAAATTAGGCATAAATACCCAGAAGACATACTTTTTCTGATTCTGAAATGTGCATACCATGGACACTTTACTGAGGATTTGCGAATGGCAGTGTAACTGACGCTGGTTGGTCACATGATAAAGACAACATGCTGTAAAAAATGATTGTGATTTTAACGGTAAAAGACTAAACTGTAAAACTGTTAACTGGTTAACAGAAGCTTTCCTTATACGGTAAATGACTGTGATATATCTAATGGTAAATTTCATGTAATTTGACTGTAAAATACCGTTTTTAAAGTGAAAATGAACAACTCATTGTATCATTTACAGTGAAAAAAAACTTCCAATTGTATGTTTGTGTGAAATAACTTGTTTCTTCATAGTTTGCTTAGTCTTTTTCTAATAATCAGTTATGTACTTATTATGTGACATTTAATTAAATGTGTGTTACCATGATGGTGTTTAATTCTATATATTACATTTCTTGTGGAAGAGCTGCATGTGATGACCTATGTGACTCTCATCACTGATGTGATTGTTGGTTGTCAGTGTATTACAATGGTACAAAACAGATATCAATATTTCAATTGGTCGATACTTTAACATTATATCAAATAATGAAATACGGTTTCTTTCTGAAAATTTTAAGTCTGTAAAACCTTGTTACCATAAAGTCTTGTTACCGGATTTTTACGGTAAATTTCTGGCAACCACAGCTGTATTACGGTATTTTACCGTAAATTGAACAATTATTTTTTTTTACAGTACAATTATACTACACACTCATACTATAACGTGCTTTTTTAGCGGTCATGAAGTAATTACTTATTTAAAATAAGCAGACTACCTAATTATAGTGGGTACTCATTTGGTATTCATTTGGAAGCGAGGGTTCAAGCTCATGTTATGATCGTCATGTCATGTGACAACATCCACACTACACGTATGGTAAGATTAAATTAATTTACATTTAACAAGTTTAATATGGAGAGGCACTGAAACGTGGACCTTCGTTTATGTGTTTTGATACACTCTACATGCCGTGAGAACAGTTAGCTAGGTTTGTACGTTAGCACGGACTCATTGACTTAAATTGTAACTTAATAAGAGCATGACAACCAAAAAAATTTTTCATTGGGATTTGGGTTGAATCCTTAGGGAACCAGCTTACTGTGCCCACCCCACATCATTGATAAATTAACCAGGCTTCAGTCATATTGCGCAGATATTATCACACTTTTGAAGCATACGTGAATACCCATGCCCATCCTCTCAGGATACCTGATATCATTGTTACAAGTAGGCTATGCTAGACACGTCATTTTACCATTATTGTAGCATAAACACCATCAAAACAATGAGAGCTTCAGATCTTCCAATGTTTCTCTATGCCGCAGAAACCTAAAGATGTCTGAGTTCCAGTCCCTGTGCAATTGATACTCAACTGCTATTGGCTAATCTGCATTCGAGGGGAGGGGCTTACCGATAGGTCAATTAGATGTGTTGTTCTGTATGTAGAGCACTCCAAATCAGTCACTTCTGGTTCTATTTATGATGTCCCCTTAGACAGCGGCTGTCAAGGCAGCTCGGTAGGTTTTGGAACAAAGCCACAGTGAGCCTTTGGGAGAGATGAGCTCTCAAAGTAAATAAATGGTGTGATACACAATATGATTGTTGGTTTTCATCCCAGTGAATGTTCTCTGGGGTTCCCAGAGCCAACAGAGTAACTGATCGACATGCTCCTGGTGTTCCATGAAAAATCACAGAAAGTCTTACTGACGCTCTGCTCTCTTCCTGTAGTGGGCGATTTAGGGCTAAATCAGTGTGGACTTGCCATTTAGACAATACTCCATATCTAGCTCCGTCTATGTGAGATTAGACACACCCTGAGATTTAGTTCACAATGCTTTTCTTTGAGCGAGCTGTCGAGATGTTCTACACTCCATTAAACATCACAGCATCTGAAAGAGGTTTTGCTGGATACGTGACGCTGCGAGGCAGACATCTAGCGTCGGTCTGTCATTTACATCTGACGAAGCTGTGTTTGAGAAGCGGGAGATCTGACAATTGTTGTAACCCCTGCAACCTTGTGTTTGTCGAAATTGAATAGTGGGCGATTGGACCAGAGGGGATGCAGCTGCTAACTGAACTGAATACCAATGTTTATTTAGAAGTCTACCTCTACTCTGTGGGCAACCACAGCGCTTCTCTTCTTTCTAAATGAACAGAGGAAATGATAAAGTGAAGCAGTAGGTGGAACTCTGGGTGGAACAGGTCAACATTTAGGAGATATTTTAATTAAATTCAGAAAACAAGCAGCTTTTTCAACTAATGTTTATAGCCAAGATCAGTCCATTCGAGTCCAGGCCAAGATCTGAGTCGGTCAATTCCAAGGTAAGACTGTGACCATCAGGTTGCGCCCCGTCCGAAACAAAACGAAAATAATCAATAATTGATTAATATTGGATGTGAATCAAATCAATGGCAAATAAATTGAGTGAAAGATGTCTGAGTTCCGGTCCCTGTGCAACTGATACTCCACTGCCATAGGCTCATCTGCGTTCGAGGGGAGGGGCTTACCGATAGGTCAATTAAGCCGCGTTTCCGCCGCAGGAACTTTCCCCAGAACTTTGGAGTGGTACTCGGTGTGTTTACACCGCAGGAACCCGGGTCTAAATGAAGTTCCGGGTAAAAATTCCCCCCTCAGAAAGTCCCTGCTGGCGAGTTCAGGAACTTTCGGGGTGGGACTTGTGCGCTGAACAATGCTGATTGGTTCTTACCACGCTATTCTTTCTGCTCGATGGCGCGCGTTCGTCCCATCTATCTCACGGTCAATGTCCGGGTCCGCTGATAAAAAACGTCTACTTTTATATAGCATTACGAGCTTTCTGAATATGCTTTGGGTATACTCTTCTCTTTTCTGCCGTTTTGTTAATTACCTCGTTAGTAAACCAATCGCACACAAAAGCAGCAAAGCTTGAATCTCCTCTACAAAACTCAAAACAAACACGGAAGGCTAGGAAGAGCAGTCGCACTCAGTTTAACATATCTTCCCGCCTCGGACCGGTACTTTTATTACGCGGTGTAAAAGCAGTTAGCAAGCGGTCTGGGGGAAAAAAAAGTTCCTGTGAAAAAAGTTCCCGGGGCAAATAGTTCCTGGTAATTGCGATGGAAACGCGGCTTTAGATGTGTTGTTCTATAGAGCACTCCAAATCAGTCACTTCGACCCTTTTCTTGGGTATTCACAAGCTGTTTGAAGTCAAACATACCTGCTGTTGTTCATTCCTGTTTATTTTGTGCTATAACTAGTAGTAAAGAGGAGAGATGATCAGTTCGCTCGCCCTCCAGCGGCTACACAAATTTCTCACATGACATGAAGAATGACAAAATAGCATTATTGATTGATTTTCATTATACATTTGGCAGAATTTGAAATCAGAGACTGTAGCCACATTTCCATCGTCGGGCCGAATAGTTGTAAGAACGGTAACAGTTATATTTCCACTATTTTTCAGCATGGTTGAATAACTCTGCGTGTAGTGACATCACCACTCAAAACTGGTCACTTGTCAGTTGCCTGGCTACCAGTTTCTCTATAACTGGCTTAGCTCTACTGGCTATTTGAGCTAAGTAAACAAGTTCTTAATATAAATATCTGATCGCTATTTACATCTCAAAATGTCTGTAAACTCTTGTGTTACCAAGGCAATGGCACGGAATGAAACGGTTAAACAACGAGAATGGTTTGCCCCGGGGAGGTGGAAAAGTAGCTTCTTTTTTTATCAAAAGTAACAAAGCTCATTGTGATATTGGATAGGAAGTGTGCTACAAATAATGTATTGGTCATTGAACCTTTGAATACTCAGCTTTCGTTGTATGAAAAAGAGCAGCATTGACATTCAGTGTAATGTTAACACGTTTTGCAAAAACATGAGGGTGAGTAAATTATTTACATTTTTGTGAAAATTGTTAATTTTAGGACCAAAGAGGCAGTAGAAACGCACACAACAAAGAACACCATACGACTAGCTAAAGAGACTATCTAATTATATTGTGACAGGCATGTGTGTAGATTGTAAAAAACCTGAATGGGAACAGTGGGCAATGGAAGAAAGAGCTTATTGTATCCTATTCTGACTGTTATACCCCACTGAGTAGTTGGACATGTCTATGATCAGCTCATTAAGGGGTCTAAGCTGATAGTAAGCAGCGGGGAGGTTGATTTGAGAGCACCTGCCCACCTTTATATGTCGCCAATTTTACAGATGGGAAAGGCCGATATAAAGAAGTGCAGTAAAAATAAAAGCCTTTATCTGCATTTCCTGTGAAACACAGCGTGAAGCCTATGTGCCTATATAGGCATGCATGACAGGTCCAAGCACAATGTAATATAAAACTGGCAGATTGCTGCTAAAATAGGCCAGTAGCCAGTTAGTCAAAACAAAAAATAACACCCATGATGCATTTTTTTTTTCATTTTCATATATTATAAAATGTAACGACAAAGCAGAATTTTCAGCAGCCATTACTTCAGTCTTAAGTGTCTCATTATCCTTCATTAAATCATTCTAATGCTGATCAGTATTGAAAACAGCCGTGCCGTTTGCTATTTTTGTGGTAACTGTGATCATGTTTTTTCAGGATTCTTTGAGAAAGAACCGCATTTATTTACAATTGAATTTATAACAGAGCGCAGACGTCTTTACTGTCACTTTTGATCAATTTAAAGCATCCTTACTGAATAATAGTATTATTTCTCTCTCTCTTTTAAAAATTACTGACTCAGAACAGTAGTGTGCTTTCCATTTAACATGCTCACACTTACATGACTTAAATGAAATGAGTATTTCTGATTGAAATAGAAAAAATAGTACGTATTTTACCCATCGAGAATTGATTGGATTGTGAGTAGAGCCCAACCGAAATGGATTTTTGGGGGCCGATGCCGATAAAAAAGCCAGATACCGATATATCGGCCGATATTATTTGTGTGTAGGCCTATATTCTAATACAGTAGCAATACCCATCGAGAATTGATTCGATTGTGAGTAGAGAAGGACCGATATGGATTTTTGGGGGCCGATGCCGATAAAAAAACCAGATACCGATATATCGGCCGATATTATTTGTGTGTAGGCCTATATTCTAATACAGTAGCAATACCCATCGATAATTGATTAGATTGTGAGTAGAGAAGGACCGATATGGATTTTTGGGGGGCGATGCCAATAAAAAAAGCCAGATACCGATATATCGGCCGATATTATTTGTGTGTAGGCCTATATTCTAATACAGTAGCAATACCCATCGATAATTGATTAGATTGTGAGTAGAGAAGGACCGATATGGATTTTTGGGGGGCGATGCCAATAAAAAAAGCCAGATACCGATATATCGGCCGATATTATTTGTGTGTAGGCCTATATTCTAATACAGTAGCAATACCCATCGAGAATTGATTCGATTGTGAGTAGAGAAGGACCGATATGGATTTTTGGGGGCCGATGCCGATAAAAAAAACAGATACCGATATATCGGCCGATATTATTTGTGTGTAGGCCTATATTATAATACAGTAGCAATACCCATCAAGAATTGATTGGATTGTGTGTAGAGAAGGACCGATATGGATTTTTGGGGGGCGATGCCAATAAAAAAAGCCAGATACCGATATATCGGCCGATATTATTTGTGTGTAGGCCTATATTATAATACAGTAGCAATACCCATCGATAATTGATTTGATTGTGAGTAGAGAAGGACCGATATGGATTTTTGGGGGGCGATGCCAATAAAAAAAGCCAGATACCGATATATCGGCCGATATTATTTGTGTGTAGGCCTATATTATAATACAGTAGCAATACCCATCGAAAATTGATTGGATTGTGAGTAGAGAAGGACTGATATGGATTTTTGGGGGGCGATGCCAATAAAAAAAGCCAGATACCGATATATCGGCCGATATTATTTGTGTGTAGGCCTATATTATAATACAGTAGCAATACCCATCGAAAATTGATTGGATTGTGAGTAGAGAAGGACCGATATGGATTTTTGGGGGGCGATGCCAATAAAAAAAGCCAGATACCGATATATCGGCCGATATTATTTGTGTGTAGGCCTATATTATAATACAGTAGCAATACCCATCGAAAATTGATTGGATTGTGAGTAGAGAAGGACCGATATGGATTTTTGGGGGCCGATGCCGATAAAAAAGCCAGATACCGATATATCGGCCGATATTATTTGTTTGTAGGCCTATATTATAATACAGTAGCAATACCCATCAAGAATTGTTTGGATTGTGTGTAGAGAAGGACCGATATGGATTTTTGGGGGCCGATGCCGATAAAAAAAGGCAGATACCGATATATCGGCCGATATTATTTATGTGTAGGCCTATATAATAATACAGTAGCAATATTATGTATGTGTATTATAGTACAGTATACCAGGCAAAAGTTTGGACACACATTCCTATTGGTGTGTACAAACTTTTGATCGGTAGCCGCGTGAACTGCAACTCGTCTCATAAATGAACCAAAACTCAGCGTATAGACCTCAGAAATATATCTATACTGAAATACTGCTCTCTGCTGTCATCCGTATGAAATGTGCATTTCTCTTTGGCGATCCCGAGTCAGCGTCGTCAACTTTGCAGCGACACTGACTGAAAACACTTGTTTATTAATAAACAATTAAAAAGTCTCCTTAATTGCTATATTTGATGTATTCACAATCATTTTGCCAGTTCTTTCCGACAGCTTTTAAGTGCTTTATTGGCATCGCCACCCTTACATGAATCACCGCACCCACATTTGTATTTTTTAAATATTCATTTATCGCCCATTATAAATGGCGATACCGATAGTTAGGAAAATGCTTAATTTCGGCCCGCCGATAGATCGGTCGGGCTCTAATTGTGAGAAGTGGACTCTGCCACCAGAAAATAGTGGTGCTGACGTCATTTCGTGGTTCACATCACACTGATTCCCCCGACAAAAAACCCCATTGACGTCGGGACGATGGATCCGGAAGTGCTAAAATGCGAACCTGCTTGCAAAATGAGACTGGAGACATTTATTGAGACAGTAAATAAGGTCAGTTTTGACTTAATGTTGATTATTAATGAAAATCTGCAAAGGCCAGAGAAGAAAAGCAATATTGAGAAAGGATGATAAATCATTGTTTGTTTTCTGGGCCTTTCATCCCCTGAGGTGTTTGTCTCCTGGTGTATGCCGTGTGTGTTGCCGCTGCTGTGCTGATGCCCTAGTTTCCTGTAATTATGTAATCCAACTTGACTGCCTTGCGGAGCTACCTTTTCATTAAACATGATTTAACACAATTTGTGGTGTCATCCAGCAAAGGTTTTTCTGGAGGGAGTATCATCTTTGCGGTTAAACCCTCTGAGACTTCTCTTATCTGCATTGTGCGTTCAGATGCAGTTAGCTTTTTCACACAGATATAAGTGTCTATTAATGTCTCTTCAGGCAGCACAGCTTTGCCTGTCAAAAGCAGGTTAGATGATAGCTGTGCTTTAATCCAGCAACACACACTCAGATGCCTCCTATATTGCTTGTGACACTGAACACAATGTTAAATTCAGCATAAAGCATTTAAATGGTCTTTTATGTTGATATCTAATTCATGTGTGTTCAGGGAGATTCAAATAGAGAGAAATGTTACAAAATGAACAAGACCTGGTTTACCATGATTTTACCACTGTTAAAGAAACACTCCAACCTTTTGGGACTTTAGCTTATTCACCATATTCACCATATCCCCCAGAGTAAGATAAGTCCATACATACCTTTTTCATCTCCGTGCGTGCTATAACTCTGTCTGACGCACCCACCGTTAACCTAGCTTAGCACAAAGACTGGATGTAAATGGCTACAGCTAGCATACTAATCCCAAATAAGTGACAAAATAACGCAAACATATGTTGTGATTTCTATAGTCACAGTGTGTACAAATAACAAGGTCAAATGAGACACAGCCATCTTTAACCTGTATAAATATTGGGAACTAAATAAGTCGGAGTGTTCCTTTAAAGTTACCAATTATTATACATTTATAATTTTTTTTAAATATTTTTGTTATAAATGCAATCTGTGCACATCGTTATCTATTTGAAACTTAAATACCACTTCTCTTCTCTGATGACGTATTTACCGGCATGAGGGCGGGACAGTCTGTCACTCACATGAGATCGACCAATAGCAAATCACAAAAATACAATTATTTCTGACAGACAAACTCAAACTCTTTTTTTTTTCATGTTCAAGAAACCGTTTCACCCAGCTATGTCACAAAATGAAAATTCTCTCTTTATTTAGGCTACTCACGCTCATATTGTTCCAAGCTCATTATCTGGATTTGTTTTTTTTCCTGGAATTGGCCTGATTAGCACAAAGGCTTCACACCATATTATGTCTGCCAAATAAATTAGTTAATCAAATGGAACCAAAACCTCTTGTTATCATCATTTGGCCCCAAAGGGCCCTGATTTCCAGGCTCTGTCATTCAACAGGACCTTCTGAATTCCTGAAGAATTTTACTGATATTTGTCCATGCAGAGTAATGGTCTAACTGGAAAGAATTCACTGACTTGGCGGTCATCGTGAATCATCAGGAAGAAGAACCACGGTTAGAAGCGAGTAGTTGATGGGGGTCTCGTCATTCCAAAGCAAACCCTGACACATGAGAAAGAGCAGGGTGCTGAGGAATGCAGATCTGTTTCTGAAGGGTCACTCAAGGTTTCTTCAGTACCAAAACACATGCTGGCGTGTGTGAAAATGAATGATCAAATAGAATGAGAAGCAAGTGAAACATTCTTTTGACATTTAGCCTATGCACCCAGGATATTTGCCAGCCAACCATTATATAGCTGCCAAGAACTGGGCCTAATACAAAATGTATTGTAGAAACATGAGGAATAGTTGTGTTCACTTACACTATAACAGCTTTTGAACGAAGGTTTTGGTCTTTTCAGTAGAATGCGGAAGACTTTTTCTCAATTGCACTTTAGTTGCTAATTATGTGAATGCGCACCACGTTATTTTAAGAAAACCAGCAGATTTGTATTTAATTCCAGCCCTCATAAAAATAATATCCATGTATTTGTACCACTTTATGAGCACATAAATGCCACTCGAGCTGACATGAAAATTGTCCTCCTCTCAGTCAGAAATTTTCAGTTAATTCCCATGGACCGTACTGTAAAGCGCTAGCAACAGTTACCTTAGCAGTTAAATTGTCAAAGAGCGAAAGGATAGCTTGTTAACCAAACGTTTTTATGTAACGGCAGCTGAATTTCAGTTGAAAAGAACAAAATCTGAGTATGTGATCCAGCATCATTTAAAGGTTAAATTTAGATTTTCAAAAGTGTCCGGACAGTAATTATCCGTGAAAGAGGTCATTTCAGCTTTGTCATGTACTCGCTGTAAGAATCCTCATCAATGTTATCTTCATAAATAACCACAGAGTAATTGGAGGGGGCAATCTTAGTCTTAACCGACACGCAACCACCCTCAAAGTGCATTACTATCCATCAGCATAATTAAGATGACAGACAGGGCTGCCGCGTTAGCTTCCCCGCTCTGAGCGGTTGTGACAGGGGGTTTATTTCATGTCAGTAAATTCAGAAGCATTACAGTAATCTGGCTATAGATTTCATTAGTTTTGAATAATAGCGTTAATGACTTGGAACAGAATGTTTAATCCACTTATGACGACACACACGCTGATAGATGATACTGCCCGATGAGCTGACTTGAAGGAAATCTCTGAGCAGGCTGAGGAGCTTTACTCACTGAAACCTCTCAATCATTCACTCTCAGACATTCATTCATGCAACAACTGTTATGAAAACATGATTGGTGTGTTTTGAGGTCGTGCATGGGAAGCATATGATTTGTTGCAAATATGTCTTTAATACAACCATGGATTTGAATTAATTTAATAAACGTAATTAATTTAGTACACGACAACACAGGAAATCTGCACAACTGTAATGAAACGAAAGCCAATCAGTGTTGTCATGAAAAAAATATATATATTTAAAGGTATAGTTTACTCAGAAATGTCATTATTTAATCACCCTCGTCTTGTATTCTGTTATTTTCTTCAATGGAAGCAGGTAACAGCAGTGTTGCTGAATGAATCAGTTGAGTGAACGATTCAGTGAGTCATTTGGCTGCGTTCGAAAGCTTAGCCAGCGGACTTGTTGCCTTGCTGCCCTATCAGGCAATGACTTTGCAGACAGCGTTTGTGCACAAAGGTATTACGTGAAACTGATTTCAGACAGGCGTCTGAAGCAGTGTAACAATTTAATGATCTACAACTAAATAGAGAGAGCTTTAGTGATAACTAAGCAAATATTTAAAGCAGCACTATGAATTTTTTTATCTTAACTGAATAGCTTCGGAGTTATTGCAATGGTTATATGACTATTTTCGGGTTGAATGTTGGGCGTCTTGTTGGGCACCCATAGAAATGAACGGGAAAAAGTGCAATTTATAGCATTCTAAAATAAGCCAAAATAAGACACCAGCAGGTGACAGCAAAGTCACTTCATCTTTAGGTTTTAGCTCTAAGAACTTATTGGAATGATATATTAGTTTAGTTAAAAAATAAAAAAAAAGATAAAACAAAAATAAGCATAATTTACATAGAAAATGTGGTACTTTTTGAAGAAAATAAATTCAAAAATACCCCCAAAATAATAAAAAACACCATAAATGGATAGACAAAACTTTATCGAAGACAGTGATATAACATTTTTAAAAAATAAAAAATTAGGATCACACCTGAGTCCTCTGTGCCCACATTTGTAAACAATTACAGGATTAAGGACTAAAGTGAATACGGTTTGAGGGCTACCTTAACTGTCACGGAGTGAAACACACAGGATTGTGGGATATCAAAGGCAGTGAAGGATACATCTACGCTGCCTTCAAAAATCGATCAGATGAAGGTATCCCAGGAGACAGGAAGTGAAGTTAATATTGGATTCGGACATGCCTTGATGCCTTCCCACCTTGGAATGCATCCTCCAAAGGCAGAGTTTTAAGCTTTTCGGCCACTTGTTTTGTTTCTAAATGATGCATTGTTTTTGAATGCATCAGTTGAGTGAATAATTCAATGATTCATTCATACATTTCATCGACTGTGATTCAGTGACAGTCACTTGTCGCCACCTACTGGTGTATCAGTGTAACTTGCATGAAGATTTGCATTGAAAATTCTAAACAAATTCGAGGGCCTGAACTGTTGTGTTAAAAAGTACAATTTAAAAAGTGTTGTCCTGAATGTCCTTATGACCCTGTAAGGGTTTATTTTGTTACAATGACCAGTACTGTATGTTATCCCTTGCATACGGGTTCGGAAAGACATGATGGGTAAATGATGGCATTATTTGCTTTTATGAATGAAGTATTGAATTTTAAATGAACGTTCACAAAACTTAACAAGCTACAGCTGTTTGTCAGAACTGTATGTTTTTGCACAGATGGGTATGCCATCCGAAGAACATACACTGTGCACATTGTACACATATTTGTGCATTCATCCAACTCACAAAGAAGCCTGAAGCTTTAATGCAGGTTGACACTCCTTTCAAACATCAGATCTCAGTACAGCTGCTAAACACAAACACTGTGTTGTCGGCCAGTGTTCAGGGCAGGAATTAATTACCTTGGAATAATCCAACAATGTGCTCAGCTTGAGTGAACTGTGCAGGTCCTCGTTGGAGCTTGCTCAGCACTCCGCATGCTTCTAATTACGCTGATCAGGTTTCATTCACTTCCATATCTGATAATTGTGCTGAGAGAGGGAGATATGGATGCCAAAAAGAGAAAAAAATGTAACTGTACGAGACGGTACACATTTGCTTTGAAATTATTCATTCGAATTATCCACCATAATAACATAGCATTGACAGGATGTTATTTGGATACAAAACTAGAAAGGTTTGTCAAAACAAAGATTTACAAATGGAAATTGGAAGATTGTTTTGACATTTGAAGGTTATAAATTGGGGCAGAAAGATAGATAGACAGTCAGTCAGACAGACAGATAGAACATAGACAACAGATAGATAGATGGATGGATGGATGG